>JAVTVY010021583.1:0-94505 GCA_036873755.1 Hanleya hanleyi | reverse complement strand
ATGGATGTTAAGCTTCACAACATCAACACTGACTGAACCCGTAACTTAAAATGATTCCACCTCGGTTGCATATGTGAGAAAATTGGTTTAGTTTCCGAGTAGGCAATGAAATTAACCTTCCGTGTTTATTGTACATGTTCGCATAAACGACTTGTTGCAATTCCAGTCGAGTATCGCAGGTGTCTGCCATGGGCATAGAAGCTTTAGGTCCAATTTTTGTTTGTTCAAGAGATGGAGAAACAAGCTCCAAGTAAAGTGGAATGTAAAAGAATGTATAATCTTAGATTAGATCGGACATCTCAAGTCTCTGTACTCTTTTAATCTTATTCGTTGCACTATGTGAATCAAGAAAAGTACAATACATGCAGATAACTCCCGAATATACATGATAAGTAGCAAAGTTACAACCGCTATTGGAATGAGTAGTCGCAGAGAGTGTCTTATTGCAATATTATTGTTATTGTGGCTGACAGGCGGTTGCCTATTGCAATCATTTACTGCAATAAGGAATTTGAAATGACCACAGGTGTTTGGCAAGTTAATTAGCTTTGGGGTATCACTAAATTACGACCCCCTCTCGATCATCCGTATACATTTTCACAGAAATTAGCCTACCTCTATATTTCACCTCCTATTTTATTCTTTAGAGGTTAATTCTTCATGCTACCATCCAAAGATTCTCATAAGCCATCAATTATGGGTGCTAAATCGTGCAAACACTCTGAAGTTTAGCGTTCAGACAACTTCCGTTACAACTTCGGCCAAACTCGACAATCTCCGTTCAGTTTCCTGATTCAAGTCTCGCCGTTGCGGTCACTCCCACTTTTTTCTCCTGAGCGGCTGCAATATCACGGTTTATTCAAATAGATCTCTACTTCTTATTATTTTTTAATTCCACCCATTTCTAATTCCATCCATTTCATAATTTTATCTGTTATATACCACTGCTCATAAACCCATAATATTAGCTGGTGGAGATCGTTGTACAGATGGTAGAGATCGTTTGCACTGGTAGAGACCTGTTTGGATAAAAACCGTGAATATATCCAGGGTTGATTTCGGCGCTGCAATAAAACGGAGATTGCCGAGTTTGGCCGAAGTTGTAACGGAAGTTGTCTGGACGCTAAAATTCAGACTGTTTGGACGATTTACCACCCATAATTGATGGATTATGAAAATCTTTGGATGGTAGCATGAAGAATTAACCTCTAAAGAATAAAATAGGAGATGAAATATAGAGGTAGGCTAATTTTGTGAAAATGTATACGGATGATCGAGAGGAGGTCGTACTTTAGTGATTCACCTTGTCCGATCTATTGTTGACGATACCCCCAGCTGATTTAACTTGCCAAACACCATACTGTGGACATGACATGGAAATAAATACTTAATCTGATAATTACGAACGTTTAGTCATTGTTAATATTATCTTGGACACAACAGCTGAAAAGTTCAACATTGACCAATCAAATACTACATGCTTTATGATTTGTTCTAGTATACAGTTCTTTAAAGCTTAGTAAATCCAAGTGATTTCAAGTTGTTATAGAATCAGATCTGTGTCCAGTTATGAGGTGACCACACTTTGGTCCATAAACACACAATAAACAATACAGCCACAATCCAGTTGTGATGTGAGCACACTTTGGTCCATAAACACACACTAAACAGTACAGCCACAATCCAGTTGTGAGATGACCACACTTTGGTCCATAAACACACAATAACCATTACAGTCACAATCCAATTGTGAGGTGACCACACTTTGGTCCATAAACACACAATAAACAGTACAGCAACAATCCTGTTATGAGGTGACCAAACTTTGGTCCATAAACACACAATAAACAGTACAGTAATCCAGTTGTGAGGTGACCACACTTTGGTCCATAAACACACAATAAACAGTACGGCCACAATCCAGTTGTGAGGTGACCACACTTTGGTCCATAAACACACAATAAACAGTACAGCCACAATCCAGTTGTGAGGTGACCACACTTTGGTCCATAAACACACAATAAACAGTACAGCCACAATCCAGTTATGAGGTGACCACACTTTGGCCCAGAAACACACAATAAACAGTACAGCCACAATCCAGTTATATATATATACGGAAGTCGAGTCCAGGACTAATATCCTCAGTTGTCAAGCACCGGACTGGACTCCATTCAACGCAATGCAGAAAATAACACCACAATTGACAAAGTAACTTACTGATTTTCCGAAACACAAAATTAATACGGGTGATAAGAAGTAACTGGTCAGGAAATTATGTATTAAATCTAATACTTTACAAATCAGTTCATATATGAATCATAAACTAAGCAATTACTTTTATTGTGTATTATTCTTTGGCTATAATGCTCAAAACAGATCTAAATAAACGATCCTTGAAATGATTTATACTTTCACAGAATGCCAAAATTTAAATACTATAAATCACGGATAATACCGATAACTAATAGGTTAAATATAAAGCTATAACAATACACTGTCGAGTGTTTATCATGTTTTATTCACTGATGATCCGAGCTTGAGGGTGGAGGTCCGGTAATTCGAATCATTGAAATATTGCTGAACACTTCTTTAAAATTTAACTTTCCATCGCTCTGACAGGTGCCTCACTTATCTAGTCCCGAATTTGTCCTTCAGCTGTTATGGTGAGATAAATAAATGAAATCCACTAATAGTGGGGCGGATAACCAGTATAACACTTCAAATGGTGATACAAGCATGAAACTTGGTATAAATATCCCCATTGGATATTTATTCAAGAAAATTAATTGAGCCATCAGAAAATCCAAGATGGCGGCCATTTTCAAGATGGCCGCCAATATTGACCATTTAAATACACATACTTTATTATTATGGTGTGTTTTCGGCTCGGATTAAGCTAGCAAATCTATGACTGAGGTTCTTCCAGATAATTCCATGAATCCAATGTTTTACAATTACTCTGGAACACTCTCATGCATCAGTTAACTGGAAATCCAATATGGCGGCCATCTGCTAGTGTGGGTGCCGAATACACCACAAATAACAATTTTAAAACCACGTGAACGACTTATCTCGCAGATTGTGACCCAGAATGCTTGATAATACATTCATGCGTATGGAATTGTATAATCTAACCACAAAAACCAAGTAGCCAGTCCATTCTCTAAACATATAACTTAGTCAGAACTCAGTAAAACACTGGTCCGGTAAGCCACAGCCACAGTTTAATAGCGTAAACTCGGACTGATTTTTTCCTACTACAGTAGTAGGAAGAGGTGAATTTCTGTCACATTCTGCCGCGCCCAGAGTTATCTGTCCCTGAATAGGTGGAGTCACGTGGAGCTGAGTCACATCCGGTGACGTCACTTCCGATTTAAAGGTCACATGTGCCCTACGGGCTATAGGGTACAGGTGTACCACACATGCTCTAAGGCGTTAGAGCTTATTAATATAGGGCGCTAAGGCATTAAGCTAGGGCGTTAAGGCATTAAGATAGGGCGTTAAGGCGTTGAGACAGCTGTTAGGGCGTAACGACTGGCGTTAAGGCGTTAAGATGAGGGCGTTAAGGCGTAACGACGACCGTTGATGGGCATCACTGCATTTCGATGAATTAGTGTCAATTCCATGGAATATCTAGAACAATCAGAGCTTCCGAGCTATTTCACCAGGGCGTTGAAGCGTTAATCTGGACGTTGGGCAGCATATCCCAAAAACCTGCCCAGTCGACGTTCAACCGTCAACGTGGGTTATACATGCTCTGTGTGCAAACGCACATTCATCAGACATTACGATATGATGAGACACCAGAAGAATATACATGGGATTAAAGACACCGAGGAGCCCACTGAAACAGATACTGAGAATATGCCAACTGATTCTGAGAATCCATTGACTGATACCGAAAGAGAGATTGTTGAGATTCTATCTACTGATATAGAGATTTTGAGCTCAGATAGTCGGGCTTACATCCCAGGGAAGTGAGGAAGAACCTACCTTCTGGGATTGTATTGTGACAGCAGCTATTAATACTCACGCTGCAACGATCGAGGGCGCCGGGCAGGATAAATTATAACAAATGCGTCCCTGCATCAGGAAAACAGCCATGGCGATCTGTGACCAGTATACCCTGCTACCGTTTGAAATCAAAGGCGACCCCACACACGCGTCACCTGGAAGAGAATATTAGGCTACCACCCACCAAGGCCCTGCAAAATGCGATAAAAATGCGCAAACAGCTGTTCTAGGACATGTTGCCCTCACAGTATCCAGGCTCTCCTACGACGATTAGAACAAACGGATCAGAGCGAATATGGTTGAAGATTGAACTTTCTGAAATGGCGAATTCTGATCGGACAAGAGCAGCATCTAACAGGCAAGAACGATTATGACAGATGCAGCGCCAAATTGTGGCTTCTGTTTGGATAAGAACATACCTGTGTTGTAAACATATCCAAAGCGGCTCCCCCAGCTTGGGTATGATGTAACATTGGGGAGAAAATCTATTTGAAAACTTGTCAACGAGTTGATCTTTCTTTCTTTCATCTGTCAGCGCCGTGGCGTCAAATGTTATGCTAGGGCGTTAAGGCGTTGAGATAAAGCATTGACGTGCGTTAAGATAGGAGTTAAGGCGTTGCGCGGGATTCCTCTTCTTTCGCTGCAAGTATTGCTATGCATATAACCTTGAAGTGCCTGGGGCCTATCATTATCTCCGAAACTCCCCTTTCTCTACTACTCCTCATTGCGCATGCACATGTGTGTCACCACCAGTCTGGCTCTACCAGATAAGAGATTCAATGGGATACCACTCATGTTTGGATACAGCCTGAGGCTAGTGGTTTACAAACGACCTTATATGACCACTCATTTACTCACCATCGTTAGTGCGTCGATGCGTTAAGACGGGCATTGAGCACGCCTCACTCACTCACTCACTCACCCCCATTCCTCCTCCTGTTCCACTTCCTCCTCCTACTCCTCTTCCTCCATACACAACTACGCACATACGCTGAGTTAAAGCTAACATGTAGCCAGATCGAACATGGGCCGTATGAACCCATGTACTCCAAGATCCTCATAATACTCATATGAACAGTCACAATCAAAGCGTGACTGAGATACATCATTCTTTAGATGACGACTTTACAACGAATATTATGGATTAAGAATACTGATCAGCGATACGGATTTGATATTTTTGGAACATCATGATGTCTTGCCGGCATCATTGAAAACTGTTGACCGCTTCTCTCTTGCAGGAAACAAGCCTATGCTTATGTATACTATGATTGTCTTTTTGAATTTGGTGATAATACTGTTATATGGAATATGGAATAGGTCTTTGGATTATGGACGCGGATATTCTCTAATAGACGACGGCTGAATTATAAATGACGGACCAGACGCTTGTAATACTTTACCCTTCCGAATCACCCCGATTTCCCAGGCGCATATCGCTCCCAGTCTGACTGTACTCCACGAGTGCTTGACTAGTACACCTCACACGACCCATTCGGACCAATATTGGAACATCTCGACACAACGTCCATTCGAATGCCCTTTTTCCACTGCGCATGAGCAGATGGACGGTATTTCCACTACACACCCGTCCGGACGGATTCTCCCCAACGCATGCTTCGACATAACACACCGCACGACCCATTCGGACCAATATTGTTACATCTCTATCCCAGAAAGGTCAATTCCAATGTCCTTTCCCCACAATTGCCTGCCTGCGCATGCGCACCATATCCCTATACTTTCACTCCACACCAGCCCAGTCCACGAGTAGTTCAAACTGATACCTCACACGACCCAATCGGATCAATAGTGGTCCACCACAAACCCAAAACGTCGACGCCGATCTGCCTATGCACGACGCATGCGCATTCAGAACTTGCGAAAATCACCCGGTGGTCACGAGACCCTACCATCGCGTTCTACATGGCAAGACAGAGAAAACAAGATGCCATAGCAAAATCCATAGCAAAATCCAAAAGAAAAAAAATGACCACCCCATTACTCCTACCCCAAACATACATTTCCTGGAGATTAACATTGAAGTACTTGGGATCTTATTTAGGGGCAGATAACTCTTGCTGGACCGTCACGTGACCGGAAGTGACCTTTGACCCGGAAATGACCTTCGACTCAGATGTGACCTCTGACCTGGAAGTGACGTCATCGGATGGGACGTTAGCTCCATTTGACTCCACATATTCAGGGGCAGATGACTCTGTGCGCGCAAAAATGTGACAAAATTTCAACTCTCCCTACTACTAATATGGGAATTTTGGATTTTTTGAATTGCAGTTGGTTTCAGCATGTTCAGAAAATTATCAATTATGACTGACCTAACTTAAAATCGAATAACGGTACCATTTTATGTGTTGAAAGTGAAAATTAACACAAGAAAAAGGCGGCCATCTTGAATTTTCAAGTGGCTCAATTGCTTTTCTTGAAATATGACCTGATGAGAATGGTTGTGCCAAGTTTCATGCTTGTATCACCATTTGAAGTATTGACCCCTAAAATGGCACTTATCCGCCCCACTATTGATATTACTGCTCAGATGTGAATCGTTGTTATTTTCGAAAAAAACAGTTTGATCCTAAAACATTGAAACAAATGCAAACTCACAGGTATCTGATCTAAACACCTGAACACCCACAATAATGACAGGGAAGAAGTGGGCAACATGTGTACATAAACTTTTTCCTGATTGATCGGTAGATGAGGACGTAATGGCGTGACCCTTGTGTCATATTTGTCAACATGCCTGCTGTTCCACTTGCTTTGATTTTGTCCCCTTCTGTCAGAAACAAAACCTGAAGTTCATAGGGTGAACATCTATTGTCAGAACTACATGACCAGTTTCTCACATCATTATTCATTGGAGTTCAAATGTTGAGCTTTACAAACCAGGGATCTGCATCAAAATATGCTTTAAACAAGATGTCTCGAAGAACGCCTTTCCACAAGGATAAGTTGTGAAGCAGCGAAGTTACAGCGTCAAGTTGCGAGCTCTAGTGGTTCGAAGTTGCGAGACCCCTAGCCCATCTAGCGGATAACATCGTGAAAAGGGCTTGTATTTCGATTTCGTGGTGCACGCCGGACAACATATTTTTGATGTTTGGACCTGTTAATGGGCGTATTGTTGGAAAATGGTGTTGCCGGCTGCAAGTCTGTGTTGTTACCTCACTGGCAGCAGATGAAGTATTCGTGCACCCACCACTCAAAAATCGAAACATATTTATAACTAATAAAAGAATTGTAGGTGAGGCTAACACTGAAGAACATTCTCAATAATTGGCACACACTATGCGCATCTACTGTTTACCTGATGCGTGATAAAAAAAGAATTGGGCAGAGGAATTATCTCCCCCCCCCCAAACTGTTTTTCAAGATAACGCAATCTTTCGTATACTGATGAGATAAAACATATAAACTGGGATCTTTATTAATGAAAATTGGATGTCTGATAGATTTCAGAGTAACGTACGTAGTGCTGGAATTATCCTCCCCAATAATGACCAGAAAATCATGAAACTAGACATTGGTGAGTCTACTTCTGAAAAATACGTCTCACAATCATTGCAGATATGCAATGTTTGTCTGTACGTACAACTGATATAATGTTTTCCTCATCGGTGATAACTTATTTTTGAAGTGGAAGGCATATTTCAGCCAATTTGTTTTGGTTTTTTTTCTCTTTTTCCGTTTAAGCTTTTGTATTTTTTTCTTATTTTGATAAAGTACCTCATATAAAATGGAATCATTATACATCAAACCATACCTTATGATCTGACGAACAAACTTATATGACCATATAATGAATGTCGAGGACGGGTCAGAGTGCAAAATTGTTGAAATTACTCCCACCCCATTATATCAAAATTCCAGAACTGTCAAAACTTCTGAAGAATACTTCACATATTTGGCACAGATATATTAATGTCGATTTTGTAAGCTCATATACTGTTGTGAGTGAAATTGCTAATTTCTACACATTATTTTGTCAAACTACTGTGATCTCATGTTACTCTGTGAAATAATGTACCATTGTACCATATTATAGAACCATCATGCAACAAAATGTATGGACGAATGAATAAAAACATGCGACAGTTTCCCGGGTTGCTGACACTGCAGTTAAGATCAAAGAAATACTAATATTATCCATCCCTGCCTCCACTTCCCCCGCCCCACACAGTCTTGACACTTTTCAGCAGATAACATCAGTTCACTGATACTCAATATCACTGTGTGCGTTATAATGGAGATCTCGATTAGCAGTCGACGGACATAAAATTTCATGCTATAATCACCCTACTGAATCGACAAGTGTGATTATAGACCATGAACTGTAGGTTGAACCACTTCACATTGAAGCCGCATAACAGCTGCAATGTTATAATGAGGCAACATATGATTATATATCAGATATGTCGACAGTCCATTGTAGCTACCATTTGTCTTGGCAACAGTCCATTTGGCAAATCATTAAATCAGACGATGTGCTCTCTGGGCATCATTCACAAGTGCATGTTGACCTACAATGGACTGTCGATCGGTCCGATGATGATACCATGGACTGTCGTAATATCAGACAGACAGAGAATATACTATTAATGGTTCATATTCCTCTTAAACACACACAAGTGGAAGGAATCGAGAGATGAATGAGTCAGTGATACATGAGGCAGGTAGTAAGTTCTCACGTGTTCATTTTGTGCTCATTTCCTCACACTATAATTCGATGCTAATACCTACCATGGACTGTCTACCAACACCTAAAAACACCTCTCGCCGCAAAAATGTTTAAAATTTTTGTTAACTTGAAATAGTAATAACCCTACGTTTGGTGACAATATAGTACGATATCTCTCCTTCAAAAAATGACTGGGCACCAGTAACCATACCTGTCATCGATATGCTGAAAATCGTTCATTTTCGGCTGTGGTCACTGTCGTCTGGTCAGACACACGCCCACGCTTGATAACGAAAGCACTGAAAAACCTACCATTGACTGTAATTTGACACGTGACCGGCGGTTTTCACCTATAATCATACTTGTCGATTCAGTAGGGTGATAATAGAATGCGGCATTGAACCGTTCTAGCTCGGCATTCGCAAGAAGCAGGAAGGTTCAGTTTAACGGGGTGACAGTATCCAAATGGGGAGCAGATAGGATTTAATTTTTATTAGATTGTATGTTCAGCTACCAATTTTCAGAGAATCACAAGTGATCTGATTACTAAATAGGCAATACAGTTGGTGGTCAGTATCATATACTTAACTGTTCTCCAAACCTTGCTGAATGTGAATATGGCACCCCTTTGGATAAACAATGTAAATTGGAGAGTATAATTACAGAAACAAAACGTCCCGGCACTGCCAGCAGAAGTCAATAAAGAATAAACGGCAACGATTTGGTGTAAGACTCACGAAATATAATTGACAAAGGATCTGCTGCAAGTTGTATTGTCAGTCTTTTGTCCAGGATATTACTTTTTCAATGGGAGGTCTTACACCAAAGCCTTGCCGAATAAACACACACTCTTGAAAGATGATCCTAATAATTGTATGAATTCACTATACTACAACAAGGAGTATGTCAGAAAAGAAAATTCCATTAGGAAGTACATTAAAAAAAATTTATCATTTACTATGTCAACATAATTGTCCAAGGCAATGCTAATTCGTGTCAGCCAATATGAAGGACAGTCCAAACCTGTGTGGAGTTATCCAAGACAGGTGTGTGTCACACACCTATCACCAACATGTGTTAGTTTGAAAAGCTAATACATCTAGACCAGTTTATGCAATCAGTGAGGGAAATGCCCTGGATTCTTTCTATTCATTCCCCAACTGCCTATTGTTGTCCATTCATTCACAGCCTGTTCTGATTGTGCCTGGTTCTAAAAGAAGCTGCATAATTAGTGAGTGAGTGAGTGAATATGATTTAACGTCGCTTTCAAATATATTTTAGTCATATCACGACGTTGGGTCCTATTCCTTTTCACACCCGGGAACCACACGGGTGGGGTCCTATTCCTTTTCACACCCGGGAACTCCACGGGTGCCTCAGCTAGTCGCATCTTACGACAAGTTCTCTGAGGAGCTGAGGCCTATTCTTATCATGACCTGCGATGTGCACAATGACATCGCAGGTCAATCCCCGGAAGGACACATATCTGTGATATGAGCCACATGTCAGGTACACAAAATTTCTTGACTAAGACAATTACTGATAAAGTAAAAACAATATTTAAAAATACTTCCCAAAACAATTTTCATAGTCTTTGTTAACTGCCTTTCAATATTGTGTGTTTAATATTTGTGTAATTCTGCTGGCAGTCCTAAGAACAATTGCTTTTTATTTATGTAGATGCATCTCCATGTCAAACATATTATGGTGGGATTCTCCGTGGCACAATGAACATTTTTACCTCCCCTAACCCTAACCCACGACTCATAGGATTTCCAATAGAGATTGTCATGGTTCCCGACGAAATGTTGACGCACTTTTGTTGGACACAATTTAAATAATGGGGTTCCCCATTACAATGCATTGCAGTGGGCCTTGCTTCTGTAGTCGGGTTCCACCTCCCATCCACCGGGAGGTTTAACATGGCGGCCCTCCAGCTTGTAGAGATGGAGAATGCGATTTTTTGCCGTTTTTCTGGTAAGTTTATTGTCGCCATTTGATGTCATTACAACTCAATGATTCATAGTACACCACCCGTCATTTCTATATATCGTAAAGTATTTGTCGGCTGATGACTTATGTCGAAGCCAACCAAATAGTCAAAGTTGTTGTTGTTGCATATCAAACTGACTGACTGACTGGAAGACAACAGCACAATCGACGATGCCCTGATTTTACTGATACTTGTTTTCTTTCAGTTGATGATATCCACCAGCCTGGTTGTTTAAAAACAGTTATTCTAAATTTTGCTGATAAATTATATTTCCGGGGGGGGGGGGCTATTTATCTTGGCATTTGGCAGTTGAATAATGTCTTTGATAGGCATTTAGAAGTCGGCGTATATAACACAAGGCTATTCTATGGATAACAACTTCTTTATTGCTGTAGAGCTGACGTTTCGTTGGAGATACTTCCAACTTTTTCAAAGCTTATGAGTTTTGAAAAAGTTGGAAGTATCTCCAACGAAACGTCAGCTCTACAGCAATAAAGAAGTTGTTATCCATAGAATAGCCTTGTGTTAGTTGAATAATGGTTTGATTTTGCAGAAGCACCAAATTGATCTACCTGCGTGAGTCTGTAAACTTATTTAATAAAGCTGATAAATAATATACGTATACTTTTCTTTTCATTTATCCTAACAGTTTTAAGCCCTGGACATACCACTGGGCATTTATTTGCCATACGATCACATTTCAGATGCTTTGTTCAGCCCCGTGATCTGGAACCAAATAGACAGTATCACTAGATGAAATAAGGAGATCATGATATCCATTTCAGGTTTTACCGATGCCAAATGACTTGAACAGAAGACAATTAGACAAAAAGAAAATCAATAAATATATCAATAAATAATAAATTACATAGAAAATTGTCTTGTCTTTGCAAGGGGGACATCAGAGACACTGACAACACAGACCATTCATTCAAATTTCGCCTTCCATTGGGGAGGCAGAAATATTCCTCAAACACAGTAGACATATTCTCTTTTGTGATCTCATTTTCGTTTGTCAAAATATTGCTCCATAGAGAAGTTACTGATATAAACAATCCTGTTCTAGATTATGATATACTGGATTATCATCATGCTCATGCCACTAACATGAACTCCAATCCAACCAGTGGTCAAGATCCATCATCGTTCTTCAGAATTCATATTATTGATCACTCATAGATTGGATTAAGTTCTCATAGTACTCAGTTCTCATTTCATACTTTTGCAAATTCTTGTTACATGGTCAGGTTCCACTTCTATGAAGTACACGTATGAAAGGCGCGAACTGGTATGATGGATTTCATCTTGTTGTGTATGACGAAAGAATGAAATATAATGAAGGCCATAAACATTTTCAATGAAGTGAGTTTTGATATTAAATATGTATACAATTGATTCCAACTTGCAGGTCATGGATTCAGCACTTCTGATATCAGATGCAACAGGACTGTTACACAATGGATGTACTGGATGAAATGGAAAAACCAAAACAGACTATTGATTGGTTCAGCTGTGTCAGAAAGGTGTGGAATGACAGAGGTGGTGAAAATCAGAGCCAGTGATTGGCCACAACCCCCCTCCCCACATTGGATATCAGCTGATTCCTCAGGAAATAAACATTACGCATGTAATGACCACCGGCAGAGTGATACATGTGTCAATCGGTCAGACATTTTCAAGGATGCCCAGTTCTAACTTAAAACAACCATGCCGGACTTCATTCCTCCTCTCAGAATAATTGGATCTAACTTTTGCAAAACCTGCAGCTCCCAATAGCTCCTGGATCTAGACCACATAAATGAAGGGATCTAGTTTATCGGTGCTATGGCAAAAATATCATGTAGAATGGGATTGTGTGGATAATATCAGATTCATGAAAGTTGAAGTCCTGCAGCATGCTATACTGAGGATGCTATACTGTACACATACAAAATATGAAGTGTTGATGTGTAGGGCCTATAGCATAAAATCACAAGCAAGTTGGTAAAACTAGGCGCACAGGGTCTCATTTCTGCCTCTAACGTGTAGATTTGGGTCCTCTCAGGGGGAGGTGTGGGTGGGAAGGGGCCTAACGTCTCAAGCAGTATTCCAGGTTTTCCATCAATATACTCTATTCCATACCCCAATATTTCAAGCACGTGAAATCAAAGAAAAATTATTTGCGGGGAATGTGACTTCCACATCCCTAGCTGGGCATGCTAGTGGGGAACGCTCAATCTCAGGTTAATTACCATTGGTGAAGTTAACGTCCAACAAATGCAAAATTGATCTTGGCATCCGGCCCTATGTTATTCAGTGATGTATTCCCCTACTGACCCTGTTGCCTCGACGGAGGTCTTTGCGCTCATCCAGCGCTTGTTATGTTTGACATTACTATGTTCATGCAGAATACACCAGACTCTTTCCTATTACACAACTTTCAAAACGTTGCCCCTACATCACCCCCTTAACGTTTCTAAATCTGTACCTGAAGACCTGTATTGAAACATTCAGAACGACATATATGTGAGATATTAAAATTCTTATATATAGGACAAAAAAATATCATTGTTGTTTGTGAGCCAGTATAACATATCTTCATAACCATAGTCATTTTTGAATTGGATTTTCCCGCAATAATTGGATAACAATTCATTAACAATAATAATTGACTTGTCGAGGAAACTCCTGAATAGTACACTTTCATTTCTCCCATATGCGTCACTATGAGGGAATATATTTAACTAGTGATAAACGGTATCAATATTTATCATATTTTCCGAATATTATACTTACTTTAAAGGCATTGTTTAACAATTGCTATTGGCTGATTCTTTTTTAGCTTCTATTTAGCTATGCAAATATTTGCTGTCATGCTTGGTCATGTATTAGAAACAATAGCCCATGAGTGGTAGAGTAGACAAACTGATCACTGTATAGCTGGTGTCGGTAATCCTGCTAAATAAAGTAGTGATACACCTTTCTTCTGGGGACCTGGTTCTGTCCAAGGGATGTTTACGTAAGGTTTTAATCGTCATCGGCACGGTACATTTTGTTCAATGATTTAGTCCTGAACAACAAAATCTGGTTCAGAAGGGTACCGTAGACTGCTTGCCTCCCCTGTATATTCATCTAGTAGACAGGTACAGGCCCATTCGCACCTGCTCCGTCTATTCCGTCGAAGACATATCACCTCGCGCATTAATGACGTAAGAATTTTACAACTCTCATCTGTAAACCGTGATACGCCGCACGTGAGGCAAACCACATGCTATAAGATGTGTTTCCGCTCACATAGTCCTCGTTGTATGTCTCCCTTATCAGGATATAAAATATATATCCAAATGAAATGGATATTCTCTTGATTCTACCCCCGAAGGATCTCTTCTAATTTGAGGTGTTTCTCTCGATTTCGCGTCAAAAGCTGATCTCCATGGTAACGGAAGTCATACAGCTGACATGCGCTGTTCGGAGTTTCAACATGGATGCCAATATGAATTCCTAGAAGTACGGAACGAGGTACTAATGTCCTATATTATCCGAGGCTGTGTCGAGTGCATTCTCTTGGCATCAGATTGTATATCCCCTATTGTCATATATACCTGTTTACCGACGGTTTGGCGGTTACAAACTCTGACGTTGGGAGAATGTGTCGAGCGGTACAGGCCAGTATTCGTTTTGCTGCCGATACGGACTGAATTAGAATTAAAATTATGTTGGCTGATAATTCCAGCAGCCTGATTGGTTATGACAGTTCAGGTCACCTTTCATTCGGCCATGATCGTTCATTCTCCGGATCTGCGGATGTTTTTTTGGACCGAAACATTCCGCAATGCGGAGAATGAGTCTAGATTCAAACAGAATTTTGATCCGACTATGCCTGCCGTAACCTGTCTACTGTATGGAAGTAGAGTAGAGATAACCAGTCTAAAGGGTACCGTATGTAACTTTCATAACATGACATAAATTCATCCAATGGAAATCGTTTCACACTGCCTTTCATGAATATTTTGACAAATTCAAGTTAGACATACGCCAGATAAAATTATTTCTTTCGGAGTAAAGCTTTGGGAGAAACGAAATTGCACTTTCCACAATTTTGTGTAGGAAGCTGAGAAGAGTCGAAAAATTGTTTCCCATTTCTTACGATAAAACCACCTTATTACATAGGTCATTTCCAGAACGTGAATGTATGGCCATGGCTGTTTAGAACAGCAGGGATTCAGACCATTGAATTTCACAAAGTCGTCAAGTTTTTACACATGCTATACTGGATATTTTGATATCCACACAAGTACAGGTAAATGTTGGTTGGCTTTCGTGTGACGATTGTCCATGCAATACAATCAGATGATTTATATACACATGATGTAATATGTATATCTATTGATTCGAAGTATAAACAAACTATTCTAAATTTCACATTTGTCCTCAACTATCTATGAAATCAGGGGTATGGCAGACGCACCCAATGCATATTCCAGTGGAATGAAGCAAAGTGCTACATATTCATACAGGAAAAACGTTAAATGTTTGGTCAGCTGATGGGTTCTCTCTTCCTTTTCGCCTCACATTCCTGACAAATGTGACATTCCTCCGGTGGCACTTTGCACCGAGGTTCACACTCTGCACATAGCCATTTTAAACAATAACCGCTTGGTCGACGCTTTACAGACTTGTGTTAAGAAGAAGTTACACTCCTTCAATATTTTTCCCCAATTACCGTTTCTTACATCTGACGTTGTTTGTGATTGTGAGACTGGTGGATAGTAGTATTTGATGCCCTGCCCGGCTGTTTGATGAAATACTTATTCCATTGAAGCATTGTCACCCCCTCTAGGCGAAACGTATATTACGGCTATATGTAAAGGCATAAAGTCAGTGTTAATGCCTATCATATATATCATTCTTCAGGATCAGGGTCACCTATGGCTGATGTCATGGATTTGTGATGTTTCGGTATGATGAGAGGTCGGGTAATTTAATCTGTATCGTGCGTTAACGTGTGTCCAACATAGATTAAATTGTCATGTTGTTTCTCATATACCAGCTACGCGTTGATGTTTAGTGTTCCCACTTTCATTTCCTATTATATCAGAATGCAAAACAACTGCAGTAGCTTCAACAAAATGTGAAATACAATAGTTCTAATGAGAGTTTGTATTCCTCTGTCGAAATATTATCACAAACATCTCAAAGATCATGTCTGCTGAATACACAAATATAGATTGTACATCTGTGCCAAATATATGGTGTATTCTTCGGAATTAGAATGGTATATGGTTCTTTGTCACATACAGTGAATTTCAACATTTCAATCCAGAGTGGATGCTTCATATGTTCCAACGGGGTTTAAAACGAGAGTTGTCTCTGGCAACAGGCAGTTCCAACGTCCCAGTATGTCCACTTATTGATCCAAGCATCAACATTTTGTTGTCAGGGGAGCACCACGAAAGTCTCATTTACTGGCCCGGTCCCTTGACTTATTGCATTATATTCATTTGAAAACTGTAATTTACTATTGTTTTAGTAATAGGCCCGTCTTAATTCAATGATGCTTTCCAGAAATAACCCCAGTAAATGCATGTGATAGACATATGCGAAAAGACCCAGAGGTCTACATGTAGGCCTACATGCAGATTTTACAAAAAGTTACAAAATATCTTCTAAGATTAATTCGTAAAACGTGCTGATTTCTGTAAAACTAAGAAGAATGATAATGGATTAACTAGTATCCTACCTGCTGCTACTACCCAGGCCCATCCCCGGTCCGGTCGGTGCGTCTGTGGGACCATACTATCACCTATTGTCCAGGTCTACTGGACTACACTTAAACATATGGACACTCTACCGGTAACGTTTTTCCTGTACGAAATCTATGTAGGTCTTAATATTTTCTTCTACGTCGAATAGGGGTTACACCCTCGATAAATGTATTTACATATGTCACGTGGAAGGACAGTGTTCATGTATCAATAACAGTTAGATTTGGGTCAGACAATCCTGGTGTTCTCTAACAGTGGACATAGTAGAGAAAAACAATAGTGGCACACTTTTTCATACAATACAATAATATCTTTATTGCAATACCTTTGTGTACAAAAGTATGGCATATAATAAGTCAACATGAAATGCAGTATAAGTAACCAGGTATAAAGAAAAAAACAAGCGAAAAATATCAAATATATACATTGATTGGAAATGTGTAATTGGAATCTATCTGGTGGGATTATTGCACATCAGTTCTTTTCATGCACACTTTGTAAAATGCAGCAGCCATTTGTTTGGAGTATTGGTTGTCTGGATCTTGGATTGTTCTTATCAAAATTTATTCGGGGGAGACTGGACAGAGTTCTGGTGGGAGGGAGTGAAAGAGATTTCTTCAAATTTCTGGAAAAAATTTACGGCTGAGTTTACAGCTGCCGAGAAGGTAATGGTTTTTCTGTTTCCACTAAATTGTCATCGCATAGCCTGCACATTCGTTCGGACCTATGGATTCCATGATATCGTCTAGTTTCAATTTTTAACTTATGGCTGCTAGTTCAGAGTTTTGTAAGGGTGTTCCTATGTTTAGGGTTGGTAACACTGTTCAGGTAGTCTTGTGTATCATATATGTGTTGTGTATTTTGATAAGATTGTTAGTTTTCCAGAAGTTTCGTTTTCTTTTAATTCATTTAAGAAGTTGTTCTGGTATTGTTCTTCCAGTTTTGATTTTAGTGTTTTAAAAGTGAAGTATGTTTGTGTTTTGTACATGGGTTGAGTGGGATCAGTTCAGGTTGTGATAGTTTTCTGTATTAGTGTCCTGACTGAAGTCTTCCAGTTAAATTTGTTTTGTGGGTTTGAATTATTGTAGAGATGTGCATCTTTCAGTAGTTTATTGTTGTTGGTATATAGACACTCTTTGGAAATACTTCATCAATGATATAGATATATCAAGAAATACTGTTAACAGCTCGATTTCTTGTTTATTTTATTCGTATTTATATTTAACCAGTACTGATCATCTGACTTCTTCAATATTTTACATTTTATACCCCCAACGGGCCATGGTCCCTTTCTCCAGACAGCGGCCCATACATACGGCGTCCTAAAACGCAACCCACCTGTAAGGCGGACGGCAAACGAAAGATATACTGGCTACAGACTCCTAAATAATTTACACGTTCGGCAGTATTAACACAATTGTACCTCGCTGATTCCCTAATTGGATTTAGACTTTCATCTTTCGGCAGGAAGTAGTTTATTTCAAGCGCTACAAGGTGACCAACTTCTTGTCAAACATTATCCGTCAAAATTTTAAGCTGTGCGCGCCTCTACACAAGAGGTCCCCATTTCGCTATTTTCTCTGCCTGCTGAAAGCAGTGCTCAGGCCCCGCAAATAGTCCCCCGGCGAGGCATGTTATCGAGCAGGGAATCGAAATAAAATTTGCAGCTGAATAGAACGAATACCATACTTGCCAGTGGTACCAAAGGCTTTCTTTTAATCCTTGCAACGAAGGCGAAAAAAAATCGGGAAAATTCTGGTCTTTGGCAGAGATTACGTGTAGGGGGTTAACGGATCGGGACTTTTTTTTATTTAGGAGCCTGTAGCCTACTGCGCATCGGCACGCAAATTTTTATCGGGCCAACCAAAGAAAATTATTTGTTGCAGTTGAACTGTGTTGTGTTTTCATAGCTATTAACAAGAATCTTACGGTATGTTCTTGATCGAATATAAACAGATGAAATATGCGTTAATCCGCCTGACACAGCTGGCATATCCTGATGCCGGAGACGATATTCAGGATACTCTTGCCAAGGACCAGTTCCTGGAAGCAACCGGTGATGAGATGGGATTCTAAGTCCGGCAAACACGACCCAAGAACTTGGATGCGTCCGGCCGGCCTGGAAGAAGGGCGCAGGAGAAGATTATCCACAGTAGTTTGTACTCGTTTGAGTAGCTGTCCTGCACAGAGAAGAGAAAACGTGCAGAAACTTTTTCTAGCGACAGTTACTGGGTCTATTATTCCCCTATGGACTATTCAGTGTCGAAGTTTGTATCTGCTGTTACTCCCACCGTGGCATCACTGCAGAGAGAGGAGTATTTGCCTCTGTTTGATCCTTTGTTTCTGAAGTAAGTGTGATGCTCAACAGTAATTTTAGCTGTCTGGCCTGATTTTCTCTTCATACCAGGCACAGCTCAGTCGGACATTTTTTTTAGCGTGCAATCAGAAATACAACATCGGAACTGAATAGATATTTCTTCTGTGGTTTGGGGATAGTTCATACATAACAGTACAAGAAAATGTAATCTGTAAGCATTCTTCAGTGATCTATAAGCGTTGACCGGTTCTTTCACTAAATAGCCGGCGAAAAATACATGAACACAACGATCCCATGTTCATGGAATTAATCATATTTTTTAATTAAATACCGGTGATATACACGGGAAACGTTTTTACTTCTACTACCGAGAGATGTTTGAAATCCACAAGAGAGTGCACAAGGTCCACAAGACAAACTGTCAGGCTACCGTAAACGCACTCGTGCACTGATCTTGGTCAACGAGGGAGTTCGATTCAACCGGTCACCTTGTCTGGATCGAGGTGGTTCGAATAGAAGACCTGTAATGACAACCAAATCAAATTAATACAATACTGACATATAATTTTGTAACAAAAGTGCATAAATGCAAGCGACCCCTTGCGTCCCCTTATAATAAATCACGGCTGATGTTTGACGTGAACTACAGTTGAAAACGAACGTAACATTGTGTTTACGTGTGCGGTTCACTTACCCGATTGAATTCAACGCTGTAACTTCCCTAGAATGAACTACGACGCTCCAGGTGTCGGTCAACGAAATCGAAATCCCGATGAAATTACCTCAAACGGTCAGTTGAGACGGCGAAAGAACCATGGTAAAGCTGGCTTGCTTCGCTATTGATGACGTCAGTCAGGATGATGACGTCAGTCAGGAAAGCGGAAGTTTGACACTGAACTTTGAGGTCGTCGTGTAAATCTACTAGAGAGAATAGGAGGCTGGGATTTACCAGTTAATTCAGTTATGAATTATGGTTTGATCCTCCATAGCCATATTTTTCCAGCGAAATCCAGATAAACTGATCGGGGAGTGTTGTAAAATGACATAAAAGAGGGCGCTGCTGTTTCGACGTCTGTTTCTACCTGTATACGCAGAAGAACGGTAGGCCTATATAAGACTTGTTCCCGCTAAAACGAGGCAATCCGCCAGAAATCTCAAGGTCTTCCCTTCCAACCTTCTCGATCCAGACAGGTTGAATCTAACTCCTTCGTTGGCCAAGAACAGTGCACGAGTGCGTTCACGGTAGCCTGACAGTTTGTCTTGTGGACCTTGCGCATTCTCTTATGGATCTGACAAATCCCTCGGTAGAAAGAGTAGTAGAAAACGTTTCAATTCTATGAGCAGGTATACAGGATTCAGATCGCGGTAGCGTACATTTCCTGAAAAGAAGATCCGTGATGTACAAATTACGTTTACCTCTACTCTTATAGTTATCTTTAACGGAAGTCCAATATAATAGAAAGTTATTCTGCGACCTCAACAAATGATTACCAAAAAAACACACCAATTTGTGGATATACTGGCCGCAAACATTTATTAAATATTTGCACAGGGAGCATGGTGAGAACATGCACTTGTGAGCACGACCTGAGGACAGAACCCACGAGCATCCCACTCATTGCCCCAAATGACTGCCGACATGCCCTGGCTAGCCATTGGCAATAGGCTCTACCCCACCCCCCGAAGGAATCGAGCAGATGAAAACAGAGAGCAGATGAAAGCAGAGTCAAAAAACCAACCAGACCTCCTCTCAGGTAACCAGGACAGCCCCCCCCCCCACGGTAATAAAAGAGCTGGAGCTGTCTGGCCGATGACCTCGGACAGACAAAAGACCCCATGCAGGAAGCATGCAGGCCGAAGACCCAGCTATCTCCACCAATTGAGATAATTCACCAATGTAGATTTCCATGTGAAATCTAGGGTCGATATACCAATTACCGGGTGTGCTCACAAGTTCTGCCCTTTCTCATCGACTCCTCACTTACTGATAGAAAATGTCCAATTAAATGCTGCGACAAATAGTTACAAATACAACTGAAACAGATACATGTAACCAATAAAAAGGCATGAATTAATGGAATTTATTTTGTTTGGCAAAAATAGAATACTAACTTAAGATACAATTGTCACCACCTGTACACACTTCAATATAATCACATTATTTTAATTTATTTATTTATTGATTTTTTAATTAGCAACAAGTATTGGAACTGAATTTGCCTAGTAACAAGTCTTTGGGGGAGTGGAGGGAGGGAAACTGAAATTTCACTGAAACATGGTCTCGGTTCATGGGTGTTAACCATGCGGTTTCTCCATCCGCATTGATATAATGAACGCCTGATGTACATGGTCTTGACCTAGATTCTTCAAATCGAACCAGGGAAAGTCACGCGAACCGAACACCTTCGGATTACTGAGAGTTACCCCCCCATAACAATCTCTAAATAGAGCAGCTAGCAAATTCTTCTTTCAAGCCTAATAATTCCCAGGATTTCCTTACACATAATACCAGACTTTGTTTCAGCCCCGACCGGTTCCCTCGTGGTTGGGTCCAGCGTCTATCTTCCTTTCCCTGGTCTTCTTCTACTCTCGGGCTGTATGGACTTCTCGTCTTCGTCGTGTCTCGTCTTACACGACCTGGCCCCTTCAAGCGTTGATAACTGTCAATGGATGCGGACGGCCTGGGCACGACAGTACTATCACAGTACAAAAGATTCTACGGCACCGACCTGTCTCTCTGTAACACCGAAGGACTAATCAACTGCACGGCTGACCACAGCAGCAGACGGCACTCTTCGTAGGAATAAACCCCAGGCTTCAGCGACCCCGCTCAACGGCGACTCATTCCGCGGCCCGACTCCAAGGACGAATCATCCAGCTTAAATGTTCGCGGCTACACAGTCCACATAGGATCTGACGACATGGACGTCGTTAACACACGGTGGATGGGTAGGCACCTGGTCTAGTGTATTGACATTCCCAATAGGTGGGCACCTGGTCTAGGAGCCCTCCTTTATCTCTACTGTATGGAACAGTATTAATATATGATTGGCCGTGAATTATATGACGTATGCACAGGGTTATGGGAGACCGTATATGTGTATGGGTATGTGAATGGTTAGACTCCAACCTAAAGCCGGTCATCACCCAGTATTGTTAATAGGTATGAGTATCAAGCTCTAGCCTTAGGTCGGTAGCTTGGAAATGTAAGCGTGAATGTATTTCAACCTCTAGCCTTGAGACGGTAGATTGTGAATATAAGTAATGTGTGATGGATAATTGTTTATGTAGGATTTGTGTTTGATTTAATATAACTGCAGCCTTTTCACAGTGAAGTATTATCTCCTACCGGCTACAGCTATATCGATACTATAATCTCCATTACGCTTGTGCAATACAGCCGAAACAAGTAGAGATGAAGTTATAGTATGGCCACACTGTCAACACTAAGCATCTTCAGTTTAATTCCCAGAGCTAGACCCGCACGACTGTGCAATACGGTCGAAACAGGTAGAGAGAGGATTAAAGTATACGTAGCCCGGACTTGTCTGCTATTAAATTCGGCGGCTCTTCTCCAGTTCGGCGGCGGCATTAATTCGGCGGCCTGGTCACGGCTCTTCTCCAGCCCGACGGCGGCCTTTTGTAATATTTCTTCTTCCCACTATCTTGTCGTCTTGTCACCCTGAAATTTCTCGTAGACTGCCTCGTTTTAGCGGGAACGAGTCTTATATAGGCCTTCCGCTCTTCTGTGTATAAAGATAAGAACAGTCGTCGAAATAGCAGCGCCCTCCTTATGTTATTGTACAGCACACCCCAATAAGTTTATTTGGACTTCGCTGGCAAAATATGGCTATGAAGGATCAAACCATAATTCATAACGGACTTAACTCTCTCCAGTAGATTTACACGACGACCTCAAAGTCCAGTGTCATACTTCCGCATTTCTGACTGACGTCATCAACAGCGAATCAAGCCAGTTTTACCATGGTCCTTCCGCCGTCTCATCTGATCGTTTGAGGTACTTTCCCCGGGATTTCGAGGCATTGTCTGTCTCCTGGGTCGTCGTTGTTCATTCTAGGAAAGTTACAGCTTTGAATTCAATGAGGTAAGTGACCCGCACACGTAAACACAATGTTACTTTCGTGTTGTAGTCACATGTCAGAACATCAAGCGTGTTTAATTAAAGGCGAACGCAGGCATTTCTGCACTTTCGTTACACACCTAAAAGATATTTTGTATGATAGTTTAGATGGCAAAATTCCAAAAATAATATAAAACGCAGGAAAACATGATCACATTATAAATTACTGAAATGGGGCTCGAACCCGCAACGATTAAAAATGAAAGTACTGTTAGTACTGATGTCGGGTTTCCCTTGATCCATAAACTTAAAATGTATGAATACCTGGATCTGACCTATTCTGTATTGCTATAAAGCCTGTAATTGCTTGTAAAATTGCTTTAAAATGCACAGGTCACTTGCAGCAGGAGTCTGGTTATAGTCTTCAAGGTATTTTATAGTGCTGATTTCTATTGAATGTAATTACAAATTTCAAGATTTTAAATCTGGCATCTACATTATACCTGACATTAAGTAAGATAAAGCAAGATAATGAACTCTAAGATTTTCATCTTCAAGATCTTTAACTCCAAGATTTTCAACTCCAAGATATTCAACTCCCAATATTTCACAGCTCAAGACAAATGTGAATTTGAGAACAAACATCTCAGTTCAAACAGAGAGAACAGGAACAAAATGTACATGTCTACGTGCAGTTTTCAAATAATGTATTCGAAAAGGGCATGAACCCTCGACTCAGAAGAAACTATCAATTACAACCTAGGAATCCAGGAAAAAAGAATCTGTTCATTCTTCTCGAAGTAAATCATTATAGATCAGTCACCAGCAATACAAGAAATTATAAAACATAGCAGAAAATCTCGCAGAAAGATTCGTAAAATTTATTCGATAAACAACTAAAACAACTCGTCTTGGTATATAGTTCCCTGGAAAAGTTGATTATGTCACGCCTAGACTGTAATTTTATAGACTTGATATAATCGCCAGAGTCGGTACACAATTGGTTATAAGAGTATGCATTAAAGAATTTTGAATAACGTATCTTAAATTCAGTAGTCAGCATAATGAAATCTACGTTTATCTCCAAGTTTAAAAGAAGTTGGAAAATATGGCGGCATATCCTGTATCCAGGTCGCACATTGACATGAAGAACTCGCTCTCCGTTTTCCCGCTGGCCGTTGAACCAGTATTGGACGACTTTGGGAATAGGGTACGACGATTCACCTCCGAAGAAGAGAAATACGTACAAAACCTAATCCCATATAAACCTGGCCTGAATATATTGGTAGGACAATTGTAGCGGCCCCTGTCTATGTTATTTCAAACTCTGAGCATGTTAATCCGTTTCCGACTCGGTACCTGTTAGACTTTTCATTGTTTATGAGGTTGTGGCGCGCACATATCAGAGCGAGAAGACATTTTGTGTCGATTAGACGTGAAGAGTGAATTTCCTTAAAGTTTGTTTATTATCGAGGTCTACGGTGGTTCCTTTTCCGTGTATCCCTTCCATTATGTCTATGCTCTTTTGTTTTCTTCACTTTGGTCATAAACGTCAATAGAATGTAGGTTCAATAACCAACGAAACACCTATAGATGATCTACAGTAAAAGACTTGAATCAGTATTGACGTGTTTCCTTGGTTATTGAACCTACATTCTATTGACGTTTATTACCAAAGTGAAGAAAACAAAAGAGCATAGACATAATGGAAGGGAATTACACGGAAAAGGAACCACCGTTCTCAGGCGATAAAGATTGTGTTCTTCCCAGTGATGAAGACCTAGAAAGTCAACCTGGAGAAAGGCAGAGGAAGCCTACAGAAAGGGGGCTAGCGTTTATGCAAGAAAACAGATATAAACGGCTAGCATACTTATTCAGTCAACTGGAATCAAAATCAGCTGAAATAAATTGCATGACAGCGGAAAATAGTTCGATTTCAGAAGTGCAGCATGTCTATGCTGAATGATTGGACATGTATGAAGAATATTGCCGCTGGCTCAGTGTGGAAAATAGAGAGGATTTCCTCACTGCCTATCAGGAATGTAGAGACATTTTCTTGAAGAACTTTAAATTCTCTATGGAGAGCTGGTTCCAGTGCCACCCACGTGATACCACATCTTCAGTTGGCGGGGCTCGCAAGTCCGGTAGACATAGCCATGGAGGCGGAAGTAGATTGTCCGGCAAGCTTAAGTCTGCTTCTCACATCACTCGAGCATCCTCGCTGGCCAGTTCCCTATTGTCAGCAAGAATCAAAGAAGAACAGAAAAGAGCAGAACTCTCGGCAAAAATGGAATCCATGCTGCAGAAGAAACAGATTGAACTTGCCAAGTTAAATCTGAAAATAGAGGAAGAAGAACATTTATTAAATACTGAACTAGCTGTTTCAGATGCTAGGAATAAAGTGCTTAGCAAGTTTGAAAATTCAGAACTTGACAGATCCATGAACAGTGAAAGGCATAGTCAAATGAACACCAAGCTTGTAAAAACTGAACAAAAAGAACCAGATCCTAATGCAAATCTGTCTAAATATCAGTCTGGGTTAAGTTCACATATTCAACCTTTTATCCCATCAAGGTTTAACGATAGTAGTGGTGGCATAAATGTACATAATCTCATTACTAGGGTAACACTGGATAATGTTAACAATATTGGTATGTCATCACCAGGTGTGAATATTGGTATTACAGCACATATAAGGGAATATCAGAATATTCTACAAGTATCACTTTATTTATTCTCGTCGTCAAATTAGTAAATTTGTGCAATTTTTTACCTTTGCCGGGCGATTCAAAATCCAACCTAATTGTCCATCCATCTAGGAACAGTTAGATTATGGCGGGCTTCGTTCTCAATTCTGATTGGTCAGTCTCAACAGCTGATCAGTGCGTGACCTCTCTTGCCGGAGGCGTGTCGAGACTGACCAATCAGAATTGAGAACGAAGCGCGCCATAATCTAACTGTTCCTAGATGGATGGGCAATTAGGATGGATTTTGAATCGCCCGGCAAAGGTAAAAAATTGCACAAATTTACTAATTTGACGACGAGAATATATAAAGTGATACTTGTAGAATATTCTGATGTATTTTGTTTGGTGGTAAACTGTTTATTTCTCGATTCACCCAAAGTCCGTTTCACGCCTTGATGTGGATTTATATAAAGTATGGGGTTATATATAGAGACCCCATATTTCGACACTTCACCGTAATACCACCGCCCACACCCCCCAAAACTCTTGTCTCGCGGGCCTGTGTGCAATTCCAAGCTAAGGTAGTTTCAAACACACATAGTGATGATGAGAAAATGAACTATCTGGAACAGTTTACCTTTGGCGAGGCAAACAAGGTGGTATCTGGCTTCAGTTATCTCGATGCTTCTAGTGGGTTCCCTGCAGCTATCCGGGAATTGGAAGACCGCTATGGAGATGGCCAGATCATAGCCAACGCATTCATAAAGAAAGCACTTGATTGGCCGACCAGATGACGCTAGAACACTTGATGAGTTCTCACTCTTTTTGGTAGAGTGCAAGAATGCGGTTAATAGCATTGAGTCACTGAAGGTTTTGGAATACTCGGACACCATGAAGAAGCTTATCAGCAAGCTTCCTTTCTATCTGCACGACAGATGGCGAAACGTCGTGCAACAGGCAAAGAAAAGAGGTGAAATTGCTAATTTTCAGCAGTTAGTGATGTTCGTTAAAGAAGAGGCTAAGAAAGCCAATGATCCTGTCTATGCGAAAGATGCGCTTACCTCTGACCAGAAATACAAGGGAGCCAAGGATAAGAATTTCAAACGCCCCACATCCAACCGACCAAAAGGGAGTTTCGCTGTAAACCAGTTAGAGGAAAGTCCAGTTCACCGTGAAGGTAAGTTTAAAGGGAGTAACACTCGAACGCCCGACAGTGATACATTCTTGGAACAACAGCCAAAAGGGGATTCTGTTAAATCCTGTACGTACTGTAATGATGTATCCCACACCCTGAATAAGTGTCGGCGACTCGTCGCTTTGCCTCCTCGAGAGAGATTTGACTACATTAAGAGCAAGGGTCTTTGTTTCGGGTGCCTGAAGCCAAATCATATTGAAAAGAACTGCCGAAACAAAGCTACATGCAGCACCTGTAATAGGCGGCACCCTATCATTCTTCATTTGGATGACAAGGAGTATCTAAGGAATGTGGTCCATCCCGCTGCAGATGTTAGTATGCCCACCGCTCTGTGTAGTCACACAAGGGAAGGGCAAAGCAGCTGTGCCATGGCAATTATCCCTGTCAGGGTTAAATTGAAGAACAAAGTGCACTCTGTGGAGACCTACGCCTTTTTCGATTCTGGTAGTAGTGTCTCGTTTTGTACTGACAAACTCTTGCATCAGCTTGGGGTCAGCGGAAAGCGGATGCAACTCACATTGGATACCATGGGAGTGCCCTATACGATGAATACTCAGGCTGTGAGTGGTTTGCAGGTGTGTGATCTTGAGATTGGAAACTCTGTAGACTTGCCGAAGGTTTACACGAAGGATAGACTACCTGTATCCAGAGAACACATCCCCACCCAACAAGATATTGATTGCCGGCCTCATCTTCATGACATCAGACTTCCACAGGTTGATACAGAAATCGGTCTGATGATCGGTGGTAATGTGTCTGATGCATATTCGCCTTTCCAGGTGAAGACCCGGCCACGTGGTAGTCCACATGCTACTAGAACACGTCTTGGGTGGATTGTGTGGAATGTCGTCCGCAATGGAGGCAAGTCTGAAAGTGAGTCGCAATATAATGCCATTGTGAACAGAGCTCAGGTGGCAGCCATCCAAGAGTTGGAAGAACTGCAAGATCATACTTAGATCATATGCTAAGAGAGTCAATTAATCTGGATTTTCCGGAACGTATTAGTGACGACAAGAGAGAAAGCTCCATCGAAGATTGCAAGTTCTTAGAGCAAGCTGAATGCTCTATACATATTTTGGACGGGCACTACTGTATGGACTTACCATTCCGTGACAGAGCAGTAAAAATGCTCAACAATCAATCACAGAGACTTCAATGCTTAGAAGGTCTTAAACGTAAGATGCGGAAGGACAAGCTGTTTCGAGAAGACTACATTGTTTTCATGAGTAAGATCCTCGACAAAGGTTATGCCGAACGTGTTCCCCTAGATGAGCTGGAGAGGGACGACGGTCACGTTTGGTACATCCCTCATCATGGGGTGTATCACCCTCGAAAGCCGGATAAGATCAGAGTGGTTTTTGATTGTTCGGCTACCTGTTTGGAGATGTCCTTGAATGGACAACTGTTACAAGGTCCGAATCTTACTGACAGCATCCTGGGAGTCCTCATACGATTTAGACAAGAAAGGACTGCGATAATGAGAGATATCGAGTCGATGTTTTTCGAGATAAAGGTGTCTAAACCGGATACGGATTGTCTGTAATTCTTCTTGTGGCCGGATGGCGACTTTGATCAGCCACCTGTGCCTCACAGGATGTTGGTGCATCTGTTTAGTGCAGTATCCTCCCCTAGCTGCTCTAACTTTGCACTTCGTCGCACAGCTGACGACAATGCAGATCAGTTCAGCGGTGCCGTCGTAGACGCTGTAAAGAGAAATATGTATGTCGATGACCTGCTGGCATCTGCCAGCACGATAGAGGAGTCGATTTCCCTTATTGAAGGCACTAGTAACTTATGTGCTAAAGGCGGTTACCGACTCACCAAGTGGGTGAGCAACGACTATCGTGTACTGCAATCGGTGCCCATTGACGAAAGGGCGAAGGAGATGAAGCAATTTGAACTGGAAGGTGGAACCCTCCCACCAGAACGAGCCCTTGGAGTGTTCTGGTGTGTGGAGTCTGACTCCTTTGGATTCAAGATCCAAATTAAGGATCAGCCGCTTACCAGAAGTGGTATACTGTCTGTCGTAAGCTCTATCTACGACCCCCTCGGTCTAGCAGCGCCATTCGTGCTGAATGCGAAAATCATGTTGCAGGATCTGTGCAAGCGTGAAGCAGGCTGGGATGACCAGATCAACGATGGCGATGCCAAACGATGGCTAGAATGGCTGGAAGAGCTACCGCAACTGGAAAATCTCTACGTGGATAGGTGTTACAAGCCAAAAGATTTCGGTAGAGTGACATCCTGTCAGATCCATAACTTTTCTGACGCTAGTGATAAAGGCTGTGGCGTGTTGTCATACTTGAGGCTTACTAATGAGAAGAATGAGGTACACTGTGGGTTTCTCATGGGGAAAGCACGAGTCGCACTGTTAAAGAAAATTACCATTCCCCGAATGGAGTTGACGGCTGCAACTGTAGCAGTCCGCCTCAACAAAATGGTGATGGCGGAACTTGAATATAATGTTAATGAAACCTTTTTCTGGACGGATAGCATGTCTGTGATCCGGTATGTCTCCAATGAGAATGCTCGCTTCCACACGTTTGTGGCTAACAGGGTAGCTGTTATTCGTGATGCGGCTGATGTGCATCAATGGGGGCATATCGAAACCAAACTGAACCCCGCTGATTGTGCTTCATGGGAGTTATCGGTAAAGAAGTTCCTTCAAAACCAGCAATGGCTGCATGGCCCAGACTTCCTTTGGAAGGATGAATCGGACTGGCCGCAGTGTGCAGAGAGCTCATAAATTTTGCTTGCAAATGACAAGGAAGTGAAGCAGGTGGTCAGCACTGCAACTATGAGCAAACCTGTTGAAACGCCGATGGAAACATTTCTGACACATTTTTCTAACTGGAACAGTTGAAAAAGGCGGCTGGTTGAATATTGGTTGCTATTGGAAACTTGCGCAATCGCGTGGCGAGGCGTAAGGAGCTGACTAAGGGGGTTGAACTGCAGGAGCAGGACCCACTCCGTCGAAAACAGATTATAGATAGCGAAATACTAGAGACCCAAGCGGCCAGACTTGCGGAAGCCGACACCGACTCTTGTATTAATGCAATACCACGTTTTACGGCACGACGTGGACCAGTGAGATATATGCGATCTGATAATGGGACAAATTTAGTCGGTGCAGAGCGTGAGCTCCGAGAGGAAATCGAAAAATGGAATGCCTCAAGGATTCGAGAAACATTGTCGCAGAAAGGAATCTCCTGGGACTTCAATCCCCCGGCTGCATCGCACTTCGGTGGCGTATGGGAGAGACTAATTCGCTCTGTGAGAAAAATCCTGTATTCGTTAATGCACGAACAGGTCATCAAGCTTGATGACGAAGGTCTTCAGACCCTTTTTTGCGAGGTGGAGAGAGTGCTAAACAGCCGCCCGCTTACAGAATCGCCAAACAGCCCGAATGATCTGGCGGTACTGACTCCTAATCACATCCTTCTATTGCGTCCTGGTGAGTACTTCCCCCCAGGAACCTTTGACAAGACGGACAATTTCATGCGAAGAAGGTGGCGTCAGATACAATACCTTGCAGACGTATTCTGGGGTAGAGGGATCAGAGAGTACTTACCTTTACTTCAGCAGCGGCAGAAGTGGATCTATCCTCAGCGCAACGTAAGCGTTGGCGATATTGTTCTGATTATGGACAGCTCACCAAGAAACTCATGGTGCCTTGGACGCGTGGTTGAAGCCACCAGTGACAAGAAAGGTTTGGTGAGGATGGTAAAGGTCAAGACCAAGACAACCATCCTTCAGCGTCCTATCGCTAAGCTCGGTTTGATACTTGAAGGTGACTTGGACAGTAGCGTGTAGATCTTTTCTTCTGGTCTGTATGCTGAACTATATTGCTGCTATTCTTTATGTGTTTTCTCTGTTTGACCGTTGTTGCAGTGGTGTTCTAATTGTGCCTTTTCCCCCAGTCACAATTAAGGGGGCGGTATGTAGCGGCCAAACAGCACTGTCTATGTTATTTCAAACTCTGAGCATGTTAATCCGTTTCCGACTCGGTACCTGTTAGACTTTTCATTGTTTGTGAGGTTGTGGCGCGCACATTTCAGAGCGAGAAGACATTTTGTGTCGATCAGACGTGTAGAGTGAATTTCCTTAAAGTTTGTTTATTACCGAGGTCTACCATCAACGGTAACTATCTCTTTTTGTACTATCGAATCGTTATTGCATGCTGTATGTGCGTTGAAAACGGCAAAGCCGCAAAACGTGTACTTGAGTTGTGAAAAAGTTTGGAACACTGATTCGTCTGTTTGTCTTGGAACTGAACATGTGTAAGTTTGTAACAACACTGAAGTAAAATTGACAATTACAAGCGTCTAGTCCGTCATTCATAATCCAGCCGTCGTCCATTAGAGAATATCCGCGTCCATAATCCAAAGACCTATTCCATATTCCATACAACAGTATTAGCACCAAATTCAAAAAGACAATCATTGTATACATAAACATAGGCTTGTTTCCTGCAAGAGAGAAGCGGTCAACAGTTTTCAATGATGCCGGCAAGACATCATGATGTTCCAAAAATATCAAATCCGTATCGCTGATCAGTATTCTTAATCCATAATATTCGTTGTAAAGTCGTCATCAAGAATGATGTATCTCAGTCACGCTTTGATTGTGACTGTTCATATGAGTACCATGAGGATCTTGAAGTACATGGGTTCATACGGCCCCTAGCCCCGGGTTAAGCGGAATTAGACACAAGTTACGAAACGTAGCGCCATAGTTCTTGCACGCTACGTTCGTATTTTGCTATCAGCATGCGATATGTATCGCCAAATTTGAGAAACTTTGAGTGGAGGCGCTTGGTGGAATAGCCCTGTTTTATAAGTTTCTGCAACAATGTTTTGTGACGTTGATTAAAATCGTCACATTTAACACAGGATCTAGCAAATGCTACTAAGCGAGATATGTATACGCCATATGCAGGTCCCACTGGAATATTACTATCCAGAAAGGGATAGTTTACGATGTCGAAATTGTAATCATCTCTTTTGTCATAAGTCGACGAGAGAGAATGCCCGCTTCATTTTTATAGAGATAGAGATCTAAATAAGATGTGCCTGTAGGGCTATCTGTAGTTTCCTTCAAATCCAGTGAAGGTGGATATATATCCTTCACTGCGTCATTTATATAGCGATTATCCACAGCGAGAAGATCGTCTATATAGCGTTTGGTGAATGAGAAGGAACGGGCTTTGAATGGATCGGTTTTTGAAAGCGCCTGCATATAGTCATATTCATAAGAGAACAGATACAGGTCAGCCAACAGGGGTTCACAATTAGTACCCATTGGAATACCTATATGCTGCTGATATATTGTGTTGCCAAATTTCACATAGATATTTTTAATGAGAAATTCAAGCAACTCTATAAACAAAGAAACATCCCATGAATGATATCTCTTGTATGTAGTCGAGCTAAAGAATGCTTTATGGCTTCCGACATTAATATATCTACGATCAGTTTTCTTGAACACAGATACTATTAATGAACCTATACGGTCAATAAGGTCCTGATGAGGGATTGTAGTATAGAGAGTCGAGAAATCCCATGTGGATACATGTCTGTACGGTATGTCACCTTTAGCATCAAGTTCTTCCGTAAGACATTTTGAGTTTTTCAATATCCACATACATTCAACGCCAGAGTTCTTAGAAATAGTGGCGCAATACCTTTCCCAAAATGTTTTTACTTCCTGAAGGGCCCTCGTTAATAGGGTTGAAAGAAGCTTGGTGGTGCAGCTTCTAGAACCAGCTATGAATCTAGCTTTGTATGGTGATTTATGCATTTTGGGAGTCCAGTATATTTTTGGTATGTCGTTAGCTGTTATTGAAGTCATTAGAATTCATGCTGCGCTGTTCACATTAATGTGGTGTTGTTCTGAATAAGGTTTTATTCTATTTGCAGTCAATCTGATGACTGATGATCTGAAGTTTTCTGATGATTTTCATGAGTTTGATAAGCTGACAAAGTGAACTTATCGGATTCTTATCAATCTGACACTGACACCTAAATAATTGCTCTGTATATGACGACAGTTTGACTCTGATTGTGATCCAACTAGTGGAGAGTCCAGATTGCTGATTGATGTATGCTGAACGAAACACTTATGATCTACAGTAAAAGACTTGAATCAGTATTGACGTGTTTCCTTGGCGATACGGATTTTATATTTTTGGAACATCATGATGTCTTGTCGGCATCATTGAAAACTGTTGACCGCTTCTCGCTTGCAGGAAACTAGCCTATGTTTAGGTATACTATGATTGTCTTTTTTGAATTTGGTGCTAATACTGTTATATGGATATGGAATAGGTCTTTGGATTATGCACGCGGATATTCTCTAATGGACGACGGCTGGATTATGAATGACGGACTAGACGCTTGTAATTGAACCTACAACAATAATATCACTAATTTTCACTTGGGGATATCACGATCTCTATAGTTCAGAAAAATTTGTCTGGATAAATATCTGTTTTCGACTGTTCAAAACATGATCGATCTTGAGATAAATGCAGATTTCATTATGCACGATCGAATCACTAAGACAATGTGCAGAGGTTATGGAGAGGTCACGCGAGTGTAGTGCACACGTCAAAATCGAATGACCGCTGGCATACGGGTTGACGAAAGTAGTATATATAACCCTTATTGACGTAACTTGACCTTGGCGTAAGAATTTTAGGTCATTATAGTGTCGGCAAAGGTGTGCGCCGTCGCAATAATTTGCATATTGGGGAGGTCACGTGGCGATCAAGTGCATGGGGCATGTATTCCCTCGCGGTGATGCGGTCGTGAGAAAAAGCCTCCGCGGACAGAAAGTAGTGCCTTGTCAACCAAGTGACAAGTATAGGTATTCCAATGGGTACTAATTGTGCACCCCTATTGGCTGACCTATATCTGTTCTCTTATGAGTATGACTATATGCAGGCGCTTTCAAAAACAGATCCATTCAAAGCCCGTTCCTTCTCATTCACCAAACGCTATATAGACGATCTTCTCGCTGTGGATAATCGCTATATATATGACGCAGTGAAGGATATATATTTTTGAAGGAAACTACAGATAACCATACAGGCACATCATATTTAGACCTATATCTCTATAAAAATGAAGCGGGCCTTCTCTCTCGTCGACTGTATGACAAAAGAGATGATTACAATTTCGACATCGTAAACTATCCCTTTCTGGACAGTAATATTCCAGTGGGACCTGCATATGGCGTATGCATATCACGCCTAGTAGCATTTGCTAGATCCTGTGTTAAATGTGACGATTTTAATCAACGTCACAAAACATGGGTGCAGAAACTTAAAAAACAGGGCTATTCCACCAAGCGCCTACACTCAAAGTTTCTCAAATTTGGTGATACATATCGCATGCTGATAGCAAAATACGAGCGTAGCGTGCAAGATCTATGGCGTTACGTTTCGTAACTTGTGTCTAATTCCGCTTAACCCGGGGCTAGGGGCCGTATGAACCCATGTACTTCAAGATCCTCATGGTACTCATATGAACAGTCACAATCAAAGCGTGACTGAGATACATCATTCTTTAGATGACGAATTTGCAACGAATATTATGGATTAAGAATACTGATCAGCGATACGGATTTGATATTTTTGGAACATCACGATACTAGACGCTTGTAATTCCAATATTAATCTATACGAGGAATGCATGTATGGACCCTGGTATCGTTCTAATGATAGGAATGCATGTACTGACCTTTAACATCCGGGACCGTTTCAACATCCGTATGACGTCATGTGTGGAGTTCCGGTGTGACTCTATCGGGCGTGACCTTGGAGCAGTGAGGGTCGAAAAAAATACCTGAAACCTTGGGAAGGAAGACTTATAGTAACAAACATAATCTATAGATGTTGTACCATGTTATTAGGACCAGTCTAGCATCCGTGCGACCCAGGGTGGAGCGTTTATTGTCCAGTACATCTTCGCAAAAAGTCAGCAAACAAAAATGACGGCTCCCCTTGCTGTGGGGACGCCGTTTCGACATCATGGCATGGGGAGTGGGTGCATGTAAAAGTTTCTCCACAAAGAAATATAAAAAGCGGAATACGGACTTTACCCCTACAAAAGGGGGAAACCCCTATCAACCATGTCCAAAAGAGCTAATATCGGTCCCCCGGTTACGGTGTGACTTTTTAATTAATATCAATGCTTACGCCAATTAAATCCATCGAAGTTTGGGTGACATACAAAGAGCATTGAATAGGGAATAATTACGCATGATAATCTGTATCTATAAGTGTCAGTAATTAGCGATACGAACAACTTTAAAACGAAACTTCGCTCGAAAACAGCATCGCTCGCCGTATGATATCTATAAGTACAATGCGTTCTGCTACGTAACCGAACGATTTAAATGACGAATTTTATTTCCCATGAATGAATATCCATTAATATTACCCATAACCTCACAAGACATGTGAAAGTAATCCAAATTGTTACCAGCACCGCGAAATTAGCCCCACCGGCTGACCACCGTTTCAATGGCTGGCGACGGTCGGATGTAGGGATGAATAATTTCGCAGAAAAATTTTCATAATACACAGTGCTGTATTTTAATTTCTATATCGTTAAACGCATAATGTTTTCAAATAAATAACAAAAAAAAGCGAGTATATTTTTACCTTTTTTTCTGGAGAAACTTTTACATGCACCCACTCCACATGCCGTGATGTCGAAACGGCCACAGCAAGCGGAGCCGCCATTTTCGTTTGCTGAGTTTTTGCGAAGATGTACTGGACAATAAACGCTCGACCCTGGGTCGCACGGATGCTAGACTGGTCCTAATAACATGGTACAACATCTATAGATTATGTTTACTACTATAAGTCTTCCTTCCCAAGGTTTCAGGTATTTTTTTCGACACTCCCTGCTCCAAGGTCATTCCCGATAGAGTCTTACCGGAATTTCATACATGACGTTATCCGGATGTCGAAAAGGTCCCGGATATTAAAGGTCGGTGCATGCATTCCTATCATTAGAACGATACCAGGGTCCATACATGCATTCCTCGTATAGATTAACATTGGAATTACAAGCGTCTAGTCCGTGATTCATAATCCAGCCGTCGTCCATTAGAGAATATCCGCGTCCATAATCCAAAGACCTATTCCATTTTCCATATAACAGTATTAGCACCAAATTCAAAAAGACAATCATAGTATACATAAACATAGGCTTGTTTCCTGCAAGAGAGAAGCGGTCAACAGTTTTCAATGATGCCGGCAAGACATCATGATGTTCAAAAATATCAAATCCGTATCGCTGATCAGTATTCTTAATCCATAATATTCGTTATAGAGTCGTCATTTAAAAAAAGATGTATCTCAGTCACGCTTTGATTGTGACTGTTCATATGAGTACCATGAGGATCTTGAAGTACATGGGTTCATACGGCCCCTAGCCCCGGGTTAAGCGGAATTAGACACAAGTTACGAAACGTAGCGCCATAGATCTTGCACGCTACGTTCGTATTTTGCTATCAGCATGCGATATGTATCGCCAAATTTGAGAAACTTTGAGTGGAGGCGCTTGGTGGAATAGCCCTGTTTTATAAGTTTCTGCAACAATGTTTTGTGACGTTGATTAAAATCGCCACATTTAACACAGGATCTAGCAAATGCTACTAAGCGAGATATGTATACGCCATATGCAGGTCCCACTGGAATATTACTGTCCAGAAAGGGATAGTTTACGATGTCGAAATTGTAATCATCTCTTTTGTCATAAAGTCGACGAAGAGAATGCCCGCTTCATTTTTATAGAGATATAGACCTAAATATGATGTGCCTGTAGGGCTATCTGTAGTTTCCTTCAAATCCAGTGAAGGTGGATATATATCCTTCACTGCGTCATTTATATAGCGATTATCCACAGCGAGAAGATCGTCTATATAGCGTTTGGTGAATGAGAAGGAACGGGCTTTGAATGGATCGGTTTTGAAAGCGCCTGCATATAGTCATATTCATAAGAGAACAGATACAGGTCAGCCAACAGGGGTGCACAATTAGTACCCATTGGAATACCTATATGCTGCTGATATATTGTGTTGCCAAATTTCACATAGATATTTTTAATGAGAAATTCAAGCAACTCTATAAACAAAGAAACATCCCATGAATGATATCTCTTGTATGTAGTAGAGCTAAAGAATGCTTTATGGCTTCTGACATTAATATATCTACGATCAGTTTTCTTGAACACAGATACTATTAATGAACTTAGACGGTCAATAAGGGCCTGATGAGGGATTGTAGTATAGAGAGTCGAGAAATCCCCTGTGGATACATGTCTGTACGGTATATGACCTTAAGCATCAAGTTCTTCCGTAAGACATTTTGAGTTTTTCAATATCCACATACATTCAACGCCAGAGTTCTTAGAAATAATGGCGCAATACCTTTCCCAAAATGCTTTTACCTCCTGAAGGGCCCTCGTCAATAGGGTTGAAAGAAGCTTGGTGGTGCAGCTTCTAGAACCAGCTATGAATCTAGCTTTGTATGGTGATTTATGCATTTTGGGAGTCCAGTATAGTTTTGGTATGTCGTTATGATTGGTTGGAAGACAAATACCTCTTTCCCTGAGAAACTTTTTGTGATTGTTAAATAAATCTTCCAGAGTAAATGCAGTTTGGGAGTAAGTAGACGTATTTGATGAAGGTATGTCTACACTCAATTCTTTAACCAGCACCTGGTAATAGTAATATTTACATATGAATATTATATTATTCGGAGCTTTGTCTGCTGGGACTATGACGAATTTACTCTGGAGATTTGCTAGAACTTCTTGCGAATTGAGGTTTCTCAGTACTGGTTTTGCTTGGGGAAGAGTACTTCTGTCAATATGGCGGATTGTTTCAACGACCTTGCTCTTGGTGAGGTCCAGCCAATCAGCGAGTACTGTAGGTTCAACTTTTTCTCGCTTAGACCAATCAATAACGTACTGTTCCAATGCAGACAGGACTGTCTTCTGGTCGGCCTGCAGATTTATTCTTCTTGGCTCTCTATATTTAGGTCCTTTCATCAGGAGTAATTTCAGATCCTTATCACTCACCACATCAAGGTCACCAGTCACAATATGTTTGCATGGTGTATAGATAAAGTTCGACGATTCACAATCACAACTATAGCCTCCTGACGTGTATAAGTTCCAATCAAACTCCTGGACAGCATTGGAGTAATTGAATATTTTGGTGGCTATAGATTTAGTGTGCTTATATGAAATGCAAGGAGGTTCTGTGAACTTAAAATAGTTTGGTACAGCGTTGCGTACCTCTGGATCATTCAGGATTCGAGGTAAATTAATGATGTCCAGTCCTTTATCTAAGTAGTTGAGTTTCAAGAAAAGCCGATCTTGAGAGGTTTCGATTATGTTCACTGGACGATACAACCGAAAATACGCTATATCTTGACATACTTTAATGATTTTTGATGGTATTATATTTCCTGAAGACGCAGATTGTTGTATATCTCTGGCTATTTGATCTAAAGCTCTCAGAGGTAACGCATACAGAACTGTACGTAAGCTATGTATACTATTGGGTGTGTTAGTTAAACCACTAAGTAATTTAAAGTGATATGATCGTGAATCATCGAACTATTAAACTTTCGCCAACCATGGCTGCGATGTCTCCGTTGATGGGGTTTAAATAGTTGGGTAATGTTGGATATATTTGAACGGCGGTTTGTAGCATTGCCGAACCCACTGACATTATCATTTAAACCAAACGGAAACACTGACCCAAGTTCTAGCATCCAGAATAATTCCCGCTCTCGGATTTTTCTCTCAAATCCAAAAGGGGAATCCTTAGTAGATGGATAGACGAGGTCTATGATCTGAATACTAAAGTTATCCCAGCCGTGGTCGGGTCCAGAAAAATGCCTACCTATAAGCAATTGCTTTTTCCTAACGGATTTTCTGTGACCGTTCACCCTAAGATGGAGTCTTTGGGTGGTCTTGCCAACATACTGTTGACCACACTTCCTACAGGAAACTAAATAAATACAGTTTGTAGTAGAACAACTAAGATCAACATACGAGTTAACAGAATATGAGTTACCAGTTAACGCGGAACTAAATGAAGCTGAAGTATTAAAGAGTGGACACGTGAGACATCCACGATGTCCACACTTAGAAATTTTGAAATTATTACATGTAGAATTCGGTGCTAAACAATCATCAAGCGCAATATTACAAGGTTTGATGTCGTGGCCTTGCTTTGCTGTCAGAAATATATCTGTCATTTGGATTGAAAAAGGTCTTAGTGCATTTCGAACTATTAGAGACTCGGCCGAGAAACCTGCACTAAGGTTCCTCGGGTCTGTCTTCATATTTTGTCTTATAGTCGTGTTCATTATAAGTGTTATAGTTGTATACTTATAGTTATATTTTCTTATAGTTGTGTTCATTATAAGACAAGGGACTACTTTCTGTCCGCGGAGGCTTTTTCTCACGACCGCATCACCGCCAGACCGCATCACCGCGGAGGAATACATGCCCCATGCACTTGATCTTCACGTGACCTCCCCAATATGCAAATTATTGAGACGGCGCACACATTTGCCGGGCCTATAATGACATTGACTTCTACACCAGATTCTTATGCCAAGGTCAAGTTACGTCAATAAGGGTTATATATACTACTGACGAATACGGGAAGTCAACCCGACAACCAGCTGATCTCTGGCTCAACGCTGCGTCTAAACTATTGAACTAATAAATATCCATATCATTGTATCACTAATAAGTAAACACATTTGTGTCAACAAGGCGACCATCAAAATAATTTTTAATTTAATTTTTCAGTGATCAGGGCAAGTTTGCCACATGACAGAAATGGAAAGATCAATAATCTTCAATAATTTGACCTCGACCCCGATGACCCAAGGTTAACAAACTTGGTCAGTAGATTCCCGCGGACGTGAAGAGTAGAATGTCGTGATTTTTTAACAATGGCGGTCAAACCGGAAGTGACCTCACCCAAACCGGAAATAACTGATATCTTCTGAACGATAGGGGTTAGAGGCATGGGACTTTCGTTAGTGGATAATATAAAATAAAGGCGATAATCTGTAAGAACGACGTCTTAAAACCGGAAATAAGCCTATATCTTGGGAACGGTAAATGTTAGATATGTAAAACTTTCATTAACAGATTTGTAAAATAGGAATGCGTGTAGTGAAAATGTCGGACACCATCTCGTCCAATGGAAAGTAGATATATATCTCAAGGGCTAGATCCACAGCGAATACGGGTCCATTAGTGAGACGCCGTGATGACTTGATCGCGCTAGCTCCTTCAAAAAGAATATATAGAATGCTCACCCTTCTACCTTAAACTACGCTGTCCTTCCCTGCTGTGCTAAAGGCGGTTACCGACTCACCAAGTGGGTGAGCAACGACTATCGTGTACTGCAATCGGTGCCCATTGACGAAAGGGCGAAGGAGATGAAGCAATTTGAACTGGAAGGTGGAACCCTCCCACCAGAACGAGCCCTTGGAGTGTTCTGATGTGTGGAGTCTGACTCCTTTGGATTCAAGATCCAAATTAAGGATCAGCCGCTTACCAGAAGTGGTATACTGTCTGTCGTAAGCTCTATCTACGACCCCCTCGGTCTAGCAGCGCCATTCGTGCTGAATGCGAAAATCATGTTGCAGGATCTGTGCAAGCGTGAAGCAGGCTGGGATGACCAGATCAACGATGGCGATACCAAACGATGGCTAGAATGGTTGAAAGAGCTACCGCAACTGCAAAGTCTCTACGTGGATAGGTGTTACAAGCCAAAAGATTTCGGTAGAGTGACATCCTGTCAGATCCATAAATTTTCTGACGCTAGTGATAAAGGCTATGGCGTGGTGTCATACTTGAGGCTTACTAATGAGAAGAATGAGGTAAACTGTAGGTTTCTCATGGGGAAAGCACGAGTCGCACCGTTAAAGAAAATTAGCATTCCCCGAATGGAGTTGACGGCTGCAACTGTAGCAGTCAGCCTCAACAAAATGGTGATGGCGGAACTTGAATATGATGTTAATGAAACCTTTTTCTGGACGGATAGCATGTCTGTGATCCGGTATGTCTCCAATGAGAATGCCCGCTTCCACACGTTTGTGGCTAACAGGGTGGCTGTTATTCGTGATGCGTCTGATGTGCATCAATGGGGGCATATCGAAACCAAACTGAACCCCGCTGATTGTGCTTCATGAGGGTTATCGGTAAAGAAGTTCCTTCAGAACCAGCAATGGCTGCATGTTTCAGACTTCCTTTGGAAGGATGAATCGGACTGGCCGCAGTGTGCGGAGAGCTCAAAAGTTTTGCTTGCAAATGACAAGGAAGTGAAGCAGGTGGTCAGTGCTGCAACGATGAGCAAACCTGTTGAAACGCCGATGGAAACATTTCTGACACATTTTTCTAACTGGAACAGGTTAAAAGAGGCGGCTGGTTGGATATTGGTTGCTATTGGAAACTTGCGCAATCGCGTGGCGAGGCGTAAGGAGCTGACTAAGAGGGTTGAACTGCAGGAGCAGGACCCACTCCGTCGAAAACAGATTATAGATAGCGAAATACTAGAGACCCAAGCGGCCAGACTTGCGGAAGCCCGACAGAGAATCAAATCTGTTTTCCTGACAGTGGATATCTTGCAAAAGGCAGAGATATCGCCCATCAAATATACTCAGCGACAGAATTTTCAGGAATATCTTGAATCTCTTAACGGTGCAACACCTGGCAGCAGGCTGAAGAAATCTTCTGTTCTGTACAAGTTGGATCCGGTAATGGTTGATGGCTTGATACGCGTGGGTGGGCGCCTCGAGCGTGCAGAGGCGTACGATGCGAAGTACCCAGTTGTCTTGCCCAGAGAATCGACTGTTTCGAAGTTGATACTGGACCATATACATAGAATGATTGGGAACCTGGGAAAGAATTCCATCTTGGCGGTGTTAAGGCAGAAGTACTGGATTGTAGGTGCTGTCTCAGCCATCAAAAACATGGTCTTTCTTTGCGTCACATGTAGGAGGTATCAGCCGAGAGGTGGAGAGCAAAAGATGGCTAATCTTCCTAGCAGTCGCCTCACTCCTGAGGAATCAGCTTTCTCTAGGACAGGCATGGACTACTTTGGTCCATTTGAAATAAAACGTGGCAGAAGTATCGTCAAGAGGTATGGCCTTATTTTCACCTGCCTGACTGTCAGAGCCGTACACCTCGAAGTTGCGTGCTCCCTAGACACCGACACTTGTATTAATGCAATACCACGTTTTACTGCACGACGTGGACCAGTGAGATATATGCGATCTGATAATGGGACACATTTAGTCGGTGCAGAGCGTGAGCTCCGAGAGGAAATCGAAAAATCGAATGCCTCAAGGATTCGAGAAACATTGTCGCAGGAAGGAATCTCCTGGGACTTCAATCCCCCGGCTGCATCGCACTTCGGTGGCGTATGGGAGAGACTAATTCGCTCTGTGAGAAAAATCCTGTATTCGTTAATGCACGAACAGGTCATCAAGCTTGATGACGAAGGTCTTCAGACCCTTTTTGCGAGGTGAAGAGAGTGCTAAACAGCCGCCCGCTTACAGAATCGCCAAACAACCCGAATGATCTGGCGATACTGACTCCTAATCACATCCTTCTATTGCGTCCTGGTGAGTACTTCCCCCCAGGAACCTTTGACAAGACGGACAATTTCATGCGAAGAATGTGGCGTCAGATACAATACCTTGCAGACGTATTCTGGGGTAGATGGATCAGAGAGTACTTACCTTTACTTCAGCAGCGGCAGAAGTGGATCTATCCTCAGCGCAACGTAAGCGTTGGCGATATTGTTCTGATTATGGACAGCTCACCAAGAAACTCATGGTGCCTTGGACGCGTGGTTGAAGCCACCAGTGACAAGAAAGGTTTGGTGAGGATGGTAACGGTCAAGACCAAGACAACCATCCTTCAGCGTCCTATCGCTAAGCTCTGTTTGATACTTGAAGGTAACTTGGACAGTAGCGCGTAGATCTTTTCTTCTGGTCTGTATGCTGCACTATATTGCTGCTATTCTTTATGTGTTTTCTCTGTTTGATTGTTGTTGCAGTGGTGTTGTAATTGTGCCTTTTCCCCCAGTCACAATTAAGGGGGAGGTATGTAGCGGCCAAACAGCACTGTCTATGTTATTTCAAACTCTAAGCATGTTAATCCGTTTCCGACTCGGTACCTATTAGACTTTCCATTGTTTGTGAGGTTGTGGCGCGCACATTTCAGAGCGAGAAGACATTTTGTGTCGATTAGACGTGTAGAGTGAATTTCCTTAAAGTGTGTTTATTACCGAGGTCTACCATAAACGGTAACTATCTCTTTTTGTACTATGTGAATCGTTATTGCATGCTATATGTGTGTTGAAAACGGCAAAGCCGCAAAACGTGTACTTGAGTTGCGAAATAGTTTACAACACTGATTCGTCTGTTTGTCTTGGAACTGAACATGTGTAAGTTTGTAACAACACTGAAGTAAAATTGACAATAGCTGTTATTGAAGTCATTAGAATTCATGCTGCGCTTTTCACATTAATGCGGTGTTGTTCTGAATAAGGTTTTATTCTATTTGCAGTCAATCTGATGACTGATGATCTGATGTTTCTGATGATTCTGATGAGTTTGATAAGCTGACAAAGTGAACTTATCGGATTTTTATCAATCTGACACTGACACCTGAATAATTGCTCTGTATATGACGACAGTCTGACTCTGATTGTGATCCAACTAGTGGAGAGTCCAGATTGCTGATTGATGTATGCTGAACGAAACATTTATGATCTACAGTAAAAGACTTGAATCAGTATTGACGTGTTTCCTTGGTTATTGAACCTACAACAATAATATCACTAATTTTCACTTGGGGATATCACGATCTCTGTAGTTCAGAAAAATTTGTCTGGATAAATATCCGTTTTCGACTGTTCAAAACATGATCGATCTTGAGATAAATGCAGATTTCATTATGCACGATCGAATCACTAAGACAATGTGCAGAGGTTATGGAGAGGTCACGCGAGTGTAGTGCACACGTCAAAATCGAATGACCCTTATTGACGTAAGTTGACCTTGGCGTAAGAATTTTAGATCATTACAGTGTCGGCAAAGGTGTGCGCCGTCGCAATAATTTGCATATTGGGGAGGTCACGTGGCGATCAAGTGCATGGGGCATGTATTCCCCCGCGGTGATGCGGTCTGGCGGTGATGCGGTCGTGGGAAGAAGCCTCCGCGGACAGAAAGTAGTCCCTTGTCAACCAAGTGACAAGTATAGGTATTCCAATGGGTACTAATTGTGCACCCCTATTGGCTGACCTATATCTGTTCTCTTATAAATATGACTATATGCAGGCGCTTTCAAAAACCGATCCATTCAAAGCCCGTTCCTTCTTATTCACCAAACGCTATATAGACGATCTTCTCGCTGTGGATAATCGCTATATAAATGACGCAGTGAAGGATATATATCCACCTTCACTGGATTTGAAGGAAACTACATATAACCCTACAGGCACATCATATTTAGACCTATATCTCTATAAATATGAAGCGGGCCTTCTCTCTCGTTGACTGTATGACAAAAGAGATGATTACAATTTCGACATCGTAAACTATTCCTTTCTGGACAGTAATATTCCAGTGGGACCTGCATATGGCGTATACATATCACGCCTAGTAGCATTTGCTAGATCCTGTGTTAAATGTGACGATTTTAATCAACGTCATAAAACATTGTTGCAGAAACTTATAAAACAGGGCTACACCACCAAGCTCCTCCACTCAAAGTTTCTCAAATTTGGCGATACATGTCGCATGCTGATAGCAAAATACGAGCGTAGCGTGCAAGATCTATGGCGTTACGTTTCGTAACTTGTGTCTAATCCCGCTTAACCCGGGGCTAGGGGGCGTATGAATCCATGCACTTCAAGATCCTCATGGTACTCATATGAACAGCCACAATCAAAGCGTGACTGAGATACATCATTCTTTAGATGACGACTTTGCAACGAATATTATGGATTAAGAATACTGATCAGCGATACGGATTTGATATTTTTGGAACATCAAGATACTAGACGCTTGTAATTCCAATATTAATCTATACGAGGAATGCATGTATGGACCCTGGTATCGTTCTAATGATAGGAATGCATGTACTGACCTTTAACATCCGGGACCGTTTCAACATCCGAATGACGTCATGTGTGAAATTCCGGTGTCACTCTATCGGGCGTCACCTTGGAGCAGGGAGGGTCGAAAAAAATACCTGAAACCTTGGGAAGGAAGACTTATAGTAATAAACATAATCTATAGATGTTGTACCATGTTATTAGGACCAGTCTAGCAACCGTGCGACCCAGGGTCGAGCGTTTATTGTCCAGTACATCTTCGCAAAAAGTCAGCAAACAAAAATGACGGCTCCCCTTGCTGTGGGGACGCCGTTTCGACATCATGGTATGGGGAGTGGGTGCATGTAAAAGTTTCTCCAGAAAAAAATATAAAAAGCGGAATAAGGACTTTACCCCTACAACAGGGGAAACCCCGTATCAACCATGTCCAAAAGAGCTAATATCGGTCCCCCGGTTACGGTGTGACTTTTTAATTAATATCAATGCTTACGCCAATTAAATCCATCAAAGTTTGGGTGACATACAAAGAGCATTGAATAGGGAATAATTACGCATGATAATCTGTATCTATAAGTGTCAGTAATTAGCGATACGAACAACTTTAAAACGAAACTTCGCCCGAAAACAGAATCGCTCACCGTGTTCGTATGATATCTATAAGTACAATGCGTTCTGCTACGTAACCGAACGATTAAAATGACGAATTTTATTTCCCATGAATGAATATCCATTAATATTACCCATAACCTCACAAGACATGTGAAAGTAATCCAAATTGTTAACACCACCGCGAAAATAGCCCCACCGGCTGACCACCGTTTCACTGGCTGGCGACGGTCGGATGTAGGTATGAATAATTTCGCAGAAAAATTTTCATAATACACAGTGCTGTATTTTAATTTCTATATCGTTAAACGCATAATGTTTTCAAATAAACAACAACAAAAAGCGAGTATATTTTTATATTTTTTTCTGGAGAAACTTTTACATGCACCCACTCCCCATGCCGTGATGTCGAAACGGCGTCCCCACAGCAAGAGGAGCCGCCATTTTTGTTTGCTGAGTTTTTGCGAAGACGTACTGGACAATAAACGCTCGACCCTGGCTCGCACGGATGCTAGACTGGTCCTAATAACATGGTACAACATCTATAGATTATGTTTATTACTATAAGTCTTCCTTCCCAAGGTTTCAGGTATTTTTTTCGACCCTCCCTGCTCCAAGGTCACTCCCGATAGAGTCTCACCGGAACTTCACACATAAGGTCATCCGGATGTCGAAAAGGTCCCGGATATTAAAGGTCAGTGCATGCATTCCTATCATTAGAACGATACCAGGGTCCATACATGCATTCCTCGTATAGATTAACATTGGAAGTCTCTTGGTTGACAATGGACTACTTTCTGTCCGCGGAGGCTTTTTCTCACGACCGCATGACCGCCAGACCGCATCACCGCGGAGGAATACATGCCCCATGCACTTGACCTTCACGTGACCTCCCCGTTACCTCCCCAATATGCAAATTATTGAGACGGCGCACACATTTGCCGGGACTATAATGACATTGACCTCTACACCAGATTCTGACGCCAAGGTCAAGTTGGAAAGGAGCCATGTCTAACTCTGAAAGTATTGATATAGGTGTACCTCAAGGGACAATCTTAGGACCATTGCTATTTATAATATATATCAACGACCTTCCTGAGTGCTTAACATGTACAGATATCGATATGTATGCTGACGACAGTTCGCAGTCATGTTCTGGTATAAATGTCAAAGAAATAGAAGAAAAATTAAGCACTGATACAATACATGTTAGTAACTGGTTATTAGCAAATAAGCTCACTCTCAACGTACTTAAGACGAAAAGTGTGTTAATTGGAAGCGCACAAAAGCTTTGTAGAGCTGGTAATCTTTGTATTTATGCTAATAACATTGCAATAGAAACTGTAACTGAAATAAAATTATTAGGCATTATCATTGATCAGACGTTATCATGGAAATTAACAACATGTTATTTACCTATGTACGAAGATTGCACGGAAAATAGGTATTTTAAAACATCTTCGCTATTGTATGTCACGAACTACTGCACTCAAGGTTTACAATGTTATTGTTTTTCCCCATTTCGAATATTGTTGTACTGTTTGGGGAAATACCAATAATAAAGAGTATCTCAACAAACTTTGTAGACTGCAGAAAAGAGCTGCTCGAGTAATTTTAAGCATAAAGGATATTTTAACTCCGTCTTTTCAACTTTTTAGAACTCTAAATTGGATGCCAATATCCGATCGAATTGTTTTTAAGAGAGCTGTTTTATCTTTCAAAATTTTAAATGGCTTGGCTCCAGAGTATTTGAATAATTTTATTAGAGTAACGGATGTCCATCAACGTTGTACAAGATCAGCAGAAAACAACGACCTTTATGTACGAAAGGCAAGAACTGAGACTTTTAAACGAAGTTTTGTATATTCTGCTTCCGTTTTATGGAACACTCTTCCAGATTCTGTGAAATGTGCCAATAGTCTTAACTCTTTTAAAAGCAGATATTTGAAAAACCTTTTTAATTCAAATCGCTAGCTTTAGTTAATAATTTTCATCTTTTATTATTATTATTATTTTTTTATTATTATTATTCTTTTTATATTTTATTTTTTTATTATTATATTTTTTTTTTTTTAATATTATTTTTTTTTTATATATATATTTTTAAAATAAATTCTTCTAATATTTAACTATTTATTAGAATTTTTTTACTATTATTATTATTATTTTTTTTATATAACCAAGTTAGTTTATTACTATATTCTTTATTATTATATTGTGTTACATACAAATATATGTTACTAGTTTTATATTATATATTTATCATATTTCATTTAACCATATTTACTAATGCTGTACATACGTTTGAAGGGCCACAATGTAAACTAGCTCCCCTGGCGCTAATTGTGTACAACCCTTGCAAAATAAAGGATTTATTATTATTATTATTATTATAAGTTACGTCAATAAGGGTTATATATACTACTGACGAATACGGGAAGTCAACCCGACAACCAGCTGATCTCTGGCTCAACGCTGCGTCTAAACTATTGAACTAATAAATATCCATAGCATCGTATCACTAATAAGTAAACACATTTGTGTCAACAAGGCGACCATCAAAATAATTTTTAATTTAATTTTTCAGTGATCAGGGCAAGTTTGCCACATGACAGAAATGGAAAGATCAATAATCTTCAATAATTTGACCTCGACCCCGATGACCCAAGGTTAAGAAACTTGGTCAGTAGATTCCCGCGGACGTGAAGAGTAAAATGTCGTGATTTTTTAACAATGGCGGTCAAACCGGAAGTGACCTCACCCAAACCGGAAATAACTGATATCTTCTGAACGATAGGGGTTAGAGGCATGGGACTTTCGTTAGTGAATAATATAAAATAAAGGCGATAATCTGTAAGAACGACGTCTTAAAACCGGAAGTAAGCCTATGTCTTGGGAACGGTAAATCTTAGATATGTAAAACTTCAATTAACAGATTTGTAAAATAGGAATGCGTGTAGTGAAAATGTCGGACACCATCTCGTCCAATGGAAAGTAGATATATATCTCAAGGGCTAGATCCACAGCGAATACGGGTCCATTAGTGAGACGCCGTGATGACTTGATCGCGCTAGCTCCTTCAAAAAGAATATATAGAATGCTCACCCTTCTACCTTAAACTACGCTGTCCTTCCCTGAGGCGGGGGAGGGTTGAGTGAGGGACATGTTAAATAAATCTTCAGGTCCGGCATTCAGTAGCCAACCATAAATGATTTCTGTCTCCATACTCGAAATACCTTTATCATTAAATATAAACGACACAAAGTCCAAAGACGTAAGAAGATATTGATTTTAGATAGTCTTAACAAATTGTCATACATCATAAAGAGCTAACCAACACTGAGAGAAAAAGGGGATTCATCATGATGCCAAAAGGGGTATCTAGAAGCTAGAGACCCTTGGTTCTCGGGTAGGTTCCCTTGGGTATCAGAACGATTTCCCAGAGAATTCACTATGATGCCGGAATGGATATCTGGCAGTTAAATACCCCTGGTTTTCGACAAGATACCCCATGGATTCGTCATGATTCCCTAGTTTCTCCGCATGATTTCCCCAAGTGGCTGTGAGATCTTCGCTTGTCTGTTGTTTGGCATCTACCATGGGTCGTCTTTGTTCAGTAAAATCCACACCAATCTTAAGTTTCTTCATGCCATCGATGTCATATTTCACATCAGTTACATTTAACGTCACCCCAAGAATGGTTTGCAAAGCTTTTGTTCCAATGTGGTACGGTATCCCTCGAGTTCTTGAATCAACCCGATGATGTACAAGGATGAATTATCAATGTGAAGGACAACACGGGCTTGTTACTATCCACACATGGACATTGTGCTTAAATTCTTGTGGGAATTTCTCATTTTCGCCAAATAAGGGTAATTTTTGCCAAATTTATCGAAGTTATTATAAGACAGACTATGAGAAGTCCTATAAAGACTGAGAACAGGAGTGGGCAGTAGCAAACCATCGCTGTTTTTGTTGTTGTTCACATTTATAATTTATTCATAACACCGAGAGAAATGGGGAATCCAGCAATGAATTCTCCCTCCCCAACGAGAAACCAAGGCATCCAAAGGATTCTCCTGATGCCACCCCTAGGGCATCCTGTTGGTTCACTTGAGGTCTCGTGGAAGGTACCGTTGCTGGATTCCCCTTCAAGCATCACTACGATTCCCCTTTTTCTCTCAGTGAAGTGACCATCCGACAACCGTCTCTGGCAGGACGATAAACGCAAGGCATATACAGTTTTGATCCCATAAAGAATACTATCCGAATACACATACCTCAGCTACATTATCTACTACGGACAAGGAGAAACGCACATGGGATACCATCAGCAGCCTGATAAAATACCTCTGTTATTTCCAACCATATCAAGACATACTGGTATGAACTTGAACATCGAAGTGTGGTTGTATCTGAAGAGGTGCATACGAGATATAGACACTGCTATAGAGTAATTACTTCCGTATAGGGAAAGATAGACCCTGTCCGATCTGTCTCCGACTATTTTCACGTCGTAACAATACACCGATGAGAAGAGAATAGTATACATTTTTCAAACTATAATAATTTACATCCACCTGAGAACGACATTTAAAAATATTTCATCAATCTAATAATAATAATTCACATTACTCATACGATTATGTTGATGTCAGTGTCTATGAATGCATAATAAAAAGTTCTGAACGTTACACTTAACCGACGTAACACTCTTAAAGATGGGTATATATATATATAATTTTACGGAGCTCCGGATTTTACCGTACTTCGAGATGAGACCATTATCTCCATACTATGCATATGTGTGGAAGTAAATATTGTATCCTCAATGTGAAAGTAAACACATCTATATAATAACCACATCCACAAATCCACATCCACATATATATATCCACATTTATATATGCACATCCACATTTCCACATCCACATTTATTTATCCACATTTTCACATGCCCATTCACATCTATATATCCACATTTCCACATTTCCACATACACATCCACATCTATATATCAACATTGTCACATATCCGCATACACATTTCCACATACACATCCTCATATCCACGTCCACATATATTTACCCACATTTCCAAATCCACATATCAACATGTATATATCCACATGTGCAGCCAACCAAAGCTTGTCGTAAGAGGCGACTGACATGGGATCGTCGTGATATTATTGGAAAATTGTTGAAAGCGAGGTTAAATCTTAAATCATGCACTCACTCACCCTGTTGAAATGTGGATGTGGAGATGTGGATATTTATATATGTGGATTTGGATGTGGATATATGGATGTGTATGTGGAAAGAGCGTGAGAGGCACGTGGCCCACCAGGCCATCCTCACGAGCCAGTGTATCGATCGATTTGTTGGGATATCTATACACTGGCTTGGTTAGTTGCCCACCGTAGTTCTGGATAAAAATATATCAAGGGGTATCCTCTAAATCGAACCAATCAGTGATCAGGCTCAGCTAGCTCAAGTCGTCCGTACGGCTACCTCTTCGTAGACTTAAAAGCTCGTACCCCCGAAGATCGACGGTTGACTACCCACCTGTTACCCGGCGAGGGGTCACCCACAATGTCATATACCCCTACACCATCCAGCGAGTCCACACCTGGCAGCACCCGTCCAGCAGCAGCATAACATCTCCTTCATACCATCAGTCTCGGAATATCACTCAACCGTGAAGGACCAACCCAAACCCGTACAAGGGAATGAACACAACGTGAACTCCGGGCTATGGAAGGATGTGCTCGCCTAGATGGGCGAGACGTTGGGGACCACAGGAAACAAGTTTCACCACAAAGGGTATTCGAAAGAGGAAACCGCAATTTTAACCCATAACACATTGGCACCCAGACTACGACGGACTTTACGTCAGCAGTATGCCAACCTCGTGACCCATATAAAATTACTGGACAAGGACCCGGTCCATATGGAAATCGAAAGAACAGCGTCGATGTTGAAAGCGTCCCACTATAAATGGCCCACAGGACACCATTCTCCTCATTTCACCATGAGCACTACACAGTGCACAAATGTAAACTTTGAACCCGACAACGAGGATATTCTAGCCGAAGCGTTACGTCGAGCCAACGTTCAAGTCGATGCTATTATTGATACAGCTCAAGGTGGATTCACCGTTCAGCACCAACGCATGCGTTGTCATCTTATCACGCTCATAGATGACATTCAATGGGTGACCCGGGTATGCCCTCTGCTGCATAAGAAACAGATAGTACCCGAAGAGGATACCAACAAAACTACCTGTGCCCAGAATCTGCTGACCCTGCAGGAAGCATTTCAAACCATTATGGAGACGCAGCTGGAGACGGGAAATTATCTTCTTCAACCTCCAACATAATGATGTCCGTCCATAGATGATCGACAGTGCATAAGGCTATGGGATAGGACGGGATTCGATGAATTAGTGTCACTTCCAATCTAGAAAATCATATCTTCTGAGCTATTTCACCAGGGCGTTTAAGCGTTGAGCCGGGCGTTGGCGGGCGTTACTGTCTATAAAAGCAACTGTATCCCAAAAGACGTGCACAGTCGACGTTCAACCGTCAACATGTGTTACACATGCTCTGAGTGCGAACGCACGTTCAGCAGACGTTATGATGCGACACCAGAAGACTTTCCATCCAGAATCTGAGGAGCCCACTGAGGCGGATGCTGATACAGAGACTGCTAAGAGTCCACCGACTGATACCGAAACAGAGAATGCTGAGAGTTTAGTTACTGATACGGAGAGCTTGACCTCAGATAGTCAGCCTACATCCCAAGGAAGTGAGGACTGACCTAGCTTTTGGGATCGTATTGTGCATGAAACTATTAATAGCTATGCTGCGATAATCGAAGACGCAGGACAGGAAACCTTACAACAGGAGTACATCTAAATGCGCTCCTGCATCAGGAGAGCAGCCATGGTCATCTATGAACGCTATAGCATGCTCCCGCTTTAAATTAAAGGCGACCCCACGCATGAAGTCCATCATAAAGACCAAGCGTCACTTGGAAGAGGATATGGGGTTACCACACACCGAGGCCCTGGAAAATGGCCCTGGAGTGCGCAAACAACATGTTGGGGACATGCTGCCGTTACAGTATCCTGGATCTTCTTGAATTGTAAACATACCCAACGTGGCTCCCCCAGTGTGGGTATAATGTAACATTGGGGAGAAGAAACTATATGGAAATTTGTTGTTGTTGTTCTCTCATATGTCATCCTTGATGTTGTTGTTCTCTCATCGGTCTACATCATGGCGTCAAGGCGCTATGCTATGGCGTTAAGGCGTTCAGATAGGGCGTTAAGGCGTTACGATAGGCGTTAAGGCGTAACAGCGGGCGTTCATTTGGACTGGACCCCAAAACATCCATGATTCCCCATGGTTTAGGTGTAAAGTCCGTGTTCCGCTTTTTATATGTTCAAACCAAATCCTAAATTTACATACACCCACTAACCCACCCCGCCTCTCTCGTCAGGCCTCGATCCGCCGGGTACCGATATTAGCCCCACTAGACCTGGTTGATAGGGGTTTTCCCTATTTTAGGGGTAAAGTCCGTGTTTCGCTTTTTATATGTTCAAACCCAATCCTAATTTTACATGCACCCACCCATGACATGATCGCCCTGAAAGAGCGCTTTACTTTGACACCTCCCACGACCTATTTGGATCAATAGTGGCCCACGTCGACCCAAAAACGTCCATTCCCATGCCTCTTTTTTTACGGAGCATGCGCGGAATGACGTCAGTTCCACGTCACACCCACCCAGTCGGATGCTCCCTCACGAGTGCTTCACACTGATACCTCACTGAACCAAATCGAACCATTAGGGGCCCACCCAGACCCCAAAACGTCCACCTCGATCTCCCTGTCCAGTGCGCATGCGCAGTCAGCTTTTCAAAAAATTTCAACGCATGACCTCGCGACCCCTACCATCGTGTTCTACGTGGTGAGTCGAGAACAACAATGGGCGACATCCTACACCGCAAATGGCCATGAGTGAGTTTCCCAGTGGGACCAACATGGTCCACTGCGCCAGTATGAACTTAACATGGCCAGACCTACCTGAACTTTTCGAAAACAATTCACCGCATGGCCTCGAGACCCCTCCCTTCGTGTTCTACATAGCAAGACAAAGAAAACAAGATGTCACACTCCATAGTAAAATCCGCAAGAGAAAAATGACCACCCCAATACTTCCATACCGCAAATGTCCATGCGTGGGCTCCCGATTAGGCCTGCACCTTAGCCGTATAGTGATCTGCCATCTGGTAGATATATTAGCGTATTCTCCACCTTGCCTTCTAGGATCTGACTGGTAGTGTAGTGGATAGCGTGTTCGCTTCTGGAGGGACCAAACCGGGTTCGACTCCCGCTGGGACCAGGGGGATTCCCCCTTCTCCCACTTTCTGACTATGAATGGGGCTTATGACCTAGAAGCTATACCCGCGACCCTTGACTTCGATCACCCACCGGACATTCCCGGAGATGACCGGACATTGCCGAAGATTGTCGGACATTCCCGGAGAATCAGGCGAACCCGCGTATTTGTAGCGTCATTGACATGGGACTACTTTCTGTCCCCGGAGGATTCACCCCGAACATGATCGCATCACCGCCGGACATGACCGCATCACCGCGGACGAATACATCCCCAGAGGTCATGTGACCGGAAGTGGCCTTTGCCGGAAGTATATTGAACTTGACCTTTCCTTTGGGATAAACCATTTTTTGAATAACAACCTTAGAAAGTGGTTTGCCCGAGGTCAATGGTCAAGTTAAGGTCCTTTACATACTACTACGGTTACACGAACGAATTTAGCGCGGACGGAAACTGACGGAACGGAGCGGAACAAATACTGCCTATGGAAACCAAATGGCATAAGGCAAACAAGGGAGATAAGTTCTAAAGCCTTTTTCCACACTAAAATGTTATTTCATGTCTATGGTGGCCGAGAGGGGCCATCGTCACTTCGCCATCGTGCCATAGGGCGATAGAGCGATAGAGCGATGGCGATAGAGCGATAGAGCGATGGCGATAGAGCGATAGAGCGATGGCGATAGAGCGATGGCGATAGAGCGATAGAGATGGCGATAGAGCGATAGAGCGATAGAGATGGCGATAGAGCGAGAGAGATGGCGATAGAGCGATAGAGCGATGGCGATAGAGCGATAGAGCGATGGCGATAGAGCGATAGAGCGATGGCGATAGAGCGATAGAGCGATGGCGATAGAGCGATAGAGCGATGGCGATAGAGCGATAGAGCGATAGAGCGATGGCGATAGAGCGATGGCGATAGAGCGATAGAGCGATGGCGATAGAGCGATGGCGATAGAGCGATAAAGCGATGGCGATAGAGCGATAGAGCGATGGCGATAGAGCGAAGTACATGACTGCGCATGACTACACCAAAACGAGACAAGTCGACATTTTTGCCTACCTTTGTGTTCACGGTATTTGTCGGTACAAGATTTTCATGGCGGTCAAAATGAATATCAACGCCATGCATACTAAGAAAAATTCTGTACAAGAAAGCGACTCTGGGTTGATTCAAGGAATGCCATTATGAATATATTAAAAAAAAGATCTTTGATTAATGACACGGAGGGGGGAAGGATTGACGCTTATTAATGTTCAATTATTGGAGAACGTTGATAGGATATTAATTTATTAAGATTTGCCTCTCCCCCTATACCCCCGCATTGCACAAAGAACGGAATGTCTCAAAGAGCGGAGACCAAGGACCACTTCGTCTCTCCACCCTCAATAATGACGAGGGGGTGCCTTGAAATGGGCCGAAAATTAGTAGAGAAGCGTGTGAAATAAATCTAAAATTACATGGGGCTGTACCCCGACCCACCTCTTTAATTCTTCCTTCGCGGGTCTAAATTTGTCGTGACTGGTTTTAAATTGCAGTTTTATGCCAAGTACCAACATTTTCTCAGTGGTTTCGTACTAAATGGAATTTAGACTGGTCACAAGGTGACTTTAAGCTATTAGGTCTTGTGTTTACAAACAATTTGGCCGAAAAGGTTGAAAAAATTACAAAGATAAATTAAAAGATATTGTCATACTCATGAAGATATGGTCCAAAATAGGATTGACTCCACTAGGACGAAATGTCATTTTAAAAAAGCTTGTTGTTGCCGAAACTCAACCATCTATTTTCCTCTCTTCCAAACCCACCCGAACCACTTATAAATGAATTCCAGAAACGCTGTTTTGAATTTGTTTGGAACTCGAAACCTGATAAAATTTTCAGAAAAATTTCTGTTAAACCACTTGAACATGGCGGTTTGGATAATCCTATTGTTAATATGTAATCCATGCACAAAATAGATCGTAGATTAGGATATTACAAGCTGATAATTCCAAGTGGGGTAATATTTTGAAAATGAATATGCCAAAGAATATAGACCCAATAGGAGTTGGTTCAGCATTCTTAAGAACTAATATTATACCAACGATGGAAAACGTATTTTGGAGGGACACGCTTCTAGCCTGGACAGAATTTCAAATAAAACTAGAGGACTGTCAAACTTTCTCGAACGAAATGGTACAATGAAAAAATTAAAATTGATAATAAAGCTCTACATTTAGGTCACTGGGATGGAAAAGGCGTGCGGGTTGTAAATGATATTTTAGATAATAACGGATTTTTTTTGTCATTTCACTCTTTTCAGTCCATTTATAAATGCGCAGCCAATTTTCTGGAATAATTATCAGTATGTCAGGCAAGTAGTATATAACACTGATATTAACGCAACTTGACCTTTGACCTAAAAAATTTGCATAGTGGGGAGAAAAACTACCTCCGAACACAGAAGAATTCCAATTTTTGCAGGTCACTGCGCAGGTCAAGTGGTTGCCATGGTGACGTCATTTCCGGTCACGTGACGTTTGAGGCATGTATTCCTCCTCGATGATGCGGTCGCGGGAAAAAGCCTCCGCGTACAGAAAAATAGTCTCAAATACGCTGGGGGAAATTCTCCGGCAATCTCCGGGACATTTTTGGTGGGGAGAGGGGCCCCTAGTGGACCGATTGGGTCGAGTGAAGTGTCAAAGTGAAGCGCTCCTCCAGGGCGATCAAGTAGTGGGTGGGTGTATGTAAAATTAGGATTTGTCCCAAACATACAAAAAGCGGAACACGGACTTTACCCCTACAATAGGGGAACCCCCTATCAACCATGTTCAAAATGGCTAATATCGGTCTCCGGCTTATCGGGCCTGCCTATCAAGTCATGGGTGGGTGCATGTAAATTGAGGATTTGTCCCCGAAAATATAAAAAGCGGAACGCGGGTTTTACCCCTACAATAGGGGAAAACTCATATAAACCATGTCCAAAAGGGCTAATGTCGGTCTCCGGCTTATCGGGCCTGCCTATCAAGTCATGGGTGGGTGCATGTAAATTGAGGATTTCTCCCCGAAAATATAAAAAGTGAAACACGAACTTTACCCCTAAAATCGTGCCTGATTCGCACATTTGCATCTGTACGAGAAAATGCCTGTATGTGTATAGGGGTGGTCATTTTTTGTGGATTTTACTATGGGTTGTGGTGTCTTGTTTTCTTCGTCTCGCCACGTAAAACACGATGGGAAGGGTATCGGAGCTAAGCGGTGAAATTTTTCGAAAAAGTCCCTGCGCGCATGCGTAGTGGGTAAATAGTGCTGGATGGATGTTTTGGGGTCTAGGTGAGCCCCAAGTGGTCCGATGGTGTCGTACGAGGTCTTATTTTGAAGCTCTCGTGGAGGAGCATCCGACTGGGCTAATGCATCGTCCGCTTTCAATATTCTGCGCATGCGCAGTCTGGCCGTAGTATAGAAAGCAGGCATTTTGGGGGTGCGTGGGAGTGTGCTTGGGGTAGAGCTGGACCACTATTGGTCCAAATGGGTCGTGGGAGGGGTCAAAGTGAAGCTTTTGTGGGGTAGAGTCAGAATGGCGTGCTTTTTATTGCAAGTCGCGTCAATCTGCGCATGCGCAGTTGGGTGTAGTAAGTAAAGTGGTCATTTTGGGGGTGCGTGGGGGTGTGTTTGGGATAGAGATGGACCACTATTGGTCCGAATGCGCCGTGGGAGGTGTCATTTTCTAGGTCTCGGGGTGTAGACCCCGATTTGAAGGATTTCCACAGCATCTATGACGTCATCGGTGACGTCATCAGTACAAGTAGTAGCGAAAGTACATGTGCATGTACTATGTGCCTATACATGTACTATGTGCCTGTACATGTAATCTGTCCATATACATATACTCTACAAATGTACATTTTTCTTGTCCATGTACTTGTACTCTTGCGGGAACAACACAGTATCCTGATAATATATACATCGCGGTGATGTGGTGTTAGTCAGCTTATCTGGCTAGTACTTCACACATTTATCGTTTTGAATTTTTCTTAATTGTAAGAAATTACATATCAGACTGTATGTTTGTTGTCCATAATAATAACATAATTATGTATGACCAGACTGTATGTTGTCCATAATAATAACCTAAGTATGTATGACCAGTTACATCCGGGGACCTTTGCTTTACATCCGGGACCTCATCTTACATCCGGGGTTTTCATTGTTTTACATCCGGGACTGTGGTTTTACATCCGGATGCTACAATATATGTCTTGTATTATTCAATATATGTCTTGTATTATACCATATCTGTGCTGTATTTTACAATATATGTCTTGTATTATACCATATCTGTGCTGTATTATACCATATCTCTCCTATGTTATACAATATCTGTCCTGTGTTATACAATATCTGTCCTGTATTATACCATATATGTCCTGTATTCTGACTCTACCCCACAAAAGCTTCACTTTGACACCTCCCACGAACCATTTGTACCAATAGTGGTCTATCTCTATCCCAAACACCCCCCTACGCACCCCCAAAATGTCTGCTTTCTATACTACGGCCAGACTGCGCATGCGCAGAATATTGAAAACGGACGATACATTAGTTCAGTCGGATGCTCCTCCACGAGAGCTTCAAAATAAGACCTCTTGCGACACCACTGGACCACTAGGGGCTCACCTAGACCCCAAAACGGCCACCCAGCACCATTTACCCACTACGCATGCGGGCAGTGACTTTTTAAAAAGAATTTACCACTTAGCTTCGGGACCCCGCCCATCGTGTTCTACGTGGTGAGGGGTACGGCGCATCACGTTGGGCACATCGGTTCTCGTCAGATCACCGAAGTTAAGCAGCGTTGAGCTCGGTCAATACTTGGATGGGTGACCGGGTGCTGTACTGGCTGGGCTGATCAGTGTCCAGCATAATAGGAACTGTGGACGCTCTCGTGTTCTGGCACATGTAGGCACCGTCGTGATATGACTGAAAAAATGTTGAAAACGACGTTAAATCCTACTCACTCACTCACTCTACGTGGTGAGACGTGAAAAACAAGATCCCACAACCCATATCGCAATGAACATGTGTGAATTGCCAAGTATGGACCTATCCACTGAGCCATTAGGCCTATGAGCCTATCCATACCTCCGTGAACTTTTCGAAAAATTTCACCGCTTAGCTTCGGGAACCCACCCATGTGTTCTACGTGGTGAGACGTGAAAAACAAGATCCCACAACCCATATCGCAATGAACAGTTGCGAATTGCCCAGTATGGACCTATCCATTGAGCCAGTAGGCCTATGGGCCTATCCAGACCTCCGTGAACTTTTCGAAAAATTTCACCGCTTAGCTCAGAGACCCTTCCCATCGTGTTTTACGTGGTGAGACGAAGAAAACAAGACCCCACAATCCATAGTAAAATCCACAAAAATGACCACCCCTATACCGATATAGGCATTTTCCCATGCAGATGCAAATGTGCGAATCATGCCCTATTTTAGGGGTAAAGTCCGTGTTCCGCTTTTTATATTTTCGGGACAAATCCTAATTTTACATACACCCACCAATAACTTGATCGCCCTGGAGGAGCGCTTCACTTTGACACCTCACTCAACCCAATCGGTCCACTAGGGGACCCTCTCGCTCCCAAAATGTCCCGAAGATTGCCGGAGAATTTCCCTCAGCTCTCCGCGTATTTGGGACTACTTTTTCTGTCCACGGAGGCTTTTTCCCGCGACCGCATAACCGCCGACGGCTTCACCGCGGAAGAATACATGCCCCAAAGGTCACCATGGCAACCACTTGATCTGCGCAGTGACCTGTAAAAATTGGAACTCTTCTGTGTTCGGAGGTAGTTTTTCTCCCCAATATGCATTTTTTTTAGGTCAAAGGTCAAGTTGCGTCAATATCAGTTTTATATACTACTCAAGCAGTACGGAAAGCAGCAAACAACATGAGATTTGGACTATTACAGAAACAATATAGGATACCGTTGATACCGCCCCGTATTTCACTATTAATAAGTGTAAAAAAAGGCTGTAAAATGTTCTATAGAAATCTCATGACCTTTAGATTTACGGTACTAAACAGTTCTTGAAAAAAATTATAGTGATTCGGAGTGGTATATATGGAATAATAATGTAACAAAGAGATGTGAAATATAAATGGTTTCGATACAGAATTATTAACCGAATATTGACTACCAACATTTTTGCACATAAACTTTACCCTGATATATCTAACTTATGTGCATTTTGTAGCAACGTTCCAGAGACTATTATTCATCTCTTTTGGGAATGTGAACATATCTACCCTTGGTGGAGTTTACTGGAAAATTGGTTCGCTTCGGCGGGTGTTCCAATTATATTTTCTCCAGAAAAAGTTATACTTGGTCTTTTACAACCCAGAAATCAGCCACTCAACTACTGTATTTGTATTATTAAATTTTCTATATATAAAATGAAAGTAGTTAAAAATCTCTTGGTTGAAAAGTGTTCAAAACGCTTTAAATGTGCGTACGAAACCGATAAATATTTCCAGTTTTACTGGCTTGTTTTACCAGTATTGGTCATCGCTGCATTTACTGTTTAGACTCTTATGATGTTGTTTGCGTAGATAAATCGAGGTGTAATGACGATGTATCTGTTTGTTGTATAACATGAGTTTCTAATTACAAATACAACCATTTTTGTTTAGTACAATAAACTATTGTATGTACAATGTGTATTACCTAACAAAACCAAATAAGATATAAAAAAAAAAAAATCAGTGTTTGTTCTATGCGATTTAGTGTTAAGTCCAGCCACGATCAGCACAATCTTAATGAATTATCAGTTTCATATGACATCCGCCTTTCTTTTTCGATAAAAACGCGGAAATGGCCGCGTTCGGCACCCACAACTTCAAATAATTCAACTTACGCATCGACGGACGAATTGGTCTTTTCTTTCAGAGGAGTTAGAAGTTGAATTTGACGAAAAATTACGAGACTATGGGTAAATCAGATCACCAATATTTTAGGGGGGGGGGGGGAGAGTGACCTCTTCTATTTCGATTCTACGTTGACCTTTTTACAAGCGTTGATCAGCATTAATTACAAAACTTGATTTCAAATGTTTCAGATGTATATGTTCACCAGACAGCGAATATCACTGCTTTATTTATTAGATTCTTATGTCGATCTTTTAGCCAATGTTTATTATTTTAGCCCATATACAATAAAACTTATCGGTCTATCTGTGTTATCTGTGTAATCTTTGTGGTATGCCGCTGGCCCCTATAGTATTCATGAATCCGCCTGATAATAACTAGAGTTTAGCGGCGAGCTCTCTTGTTTTGGAGGTACGATTATCACCGTATGAATATGCATGATTATGAGACATGCGCAGTCATGTACTTCGCTCTATCGCTCTATCGCCATCGCCATCGCTCTATCGCTCTATCGCTCTATCGCCATAGCTCTATCGCTCTATCGCCATCGCTCTATCGCTCTATCGCCATCGCTCTATCGCTCTATCGCCATCGCTCTATCGCTCTATCGCCATCGCTCTATCGCTCTATCGCCATCGCTCTATCGCTCTATCGCCATCGCTCTATCGCTCTATCGCCATAGCTCTATCGCTCTATCGCCATCGCTCTATCGCCATCGCTCTATCGCTCCATCGCTCTGTTTTTTGACGTACGATGGCGAAGTGACGATGGCCCCTCTCGGCCATCATACATGTCATTGCCACAACTGAACACTCAAAAGTATTTCCATCTAATATCAGCTGTTCGGGTCAGGTCTACTGATCTATATGGTAGTGCGGTAAAAGGGTTGATAAAATGGATATGAAGGCGTATATATCATTTTGTAAATGGAATGGATCGTTAATTAGGCCCCAAAGTAGCTTTCACTGTTTGAATTTGTGTTATTGATCAATCGCGTTTCAGATCAATTTCTATATAGCCCGAACCTGAAAAGCAAAAACGTGTTCAGACGAAATCCCACCGTATAGACGCCAGGGAAATGTTTTAAGCAGGACAATGTCTGAAAAGGTACTATTTACATAGTCAAACCCACTGTAGCCTTTGTTTTCTGATACAATGTTTGCAGAATATTATTTTCTAATAAGCTATGACTTTTTCTAATCGTGACAGGTACAAATAACGTTGCCGTCCCAGCATTGATAATCAGAGTTGTATTCCATTGTCAATAGTATTAGATTGACTGGAAAATCGTCTAACACGCGACCATAATTACCATGTGTTTTCGTTCTCCCCTGAGCATTCAGAATGATAATGGTCAACTATCATATCACGATATTTTACTTTCTTTGATCAAATTGTACTGGTTAATTCGTTACGTGCTTATCGTGACATGTCCTTAAAAATATCACAGTAGACCTGAACCCTGAAGAAATTTTATCCCATCTTCCTCCCTCGTTATCATTTGCGCATCCATTCATCCACTTGACAGGTGCAATTATCCTGAAATCTATCATCGCTTATGTAACACGAGACTAATTTAATTGTCAACGCTCAGTACATGTGCCGCAGGGCGTGAATGAGTGAGTAAGTGAGTAATAGGGTTTAGCGTCGTTTTCAACCTTGTTTCAGTCATATCACGACGGTGCCCCTCATGTTCCTATTACCCTGGACACTGATCAGCCCAGCCAGTACAGTACCCGGTCACCCATCCAAGTATTGACCGAGCTTAACGTTGCTTATCTTCGGTGACCTGACGAGAACCAGTGTGTCCAACGCTATAAGCCGTACCTCGCAAGGCATGAAGTCCTGTATGAAACCCGACCCACTTATTCCGGTTGTTTACTGTTCCCTGTAAATTTCCGGAATAATTAGTATGTCAGACAAGTGTTCGCACAGATACCACACCGCTTTTCATGCGAATCCGTCAGTGATAGATATCCCTCACTACAGTTCATACGGATCCCTCGTTACCGTTCACACAGACCCCTCACTACTGTTACTACAGATCCCTCAAAACTATGCATGCATATCCCTCAGTACTGTCCATGCAGATCCCCATTAATGTACATACAGATCCCTTACTACGGTTCTTACAGATCCCTCATTACTCTCTATATAGATCCCTCACTTCTTTTCATACAGATTCTTCTTTACTGCTCATACAGATTCCTCACTACTGTTCATACAAATCTTTCAGTACGCTCTATATAAATATATCACTTCTTTTGATACACACCCATCACTACAGTTCGTACAGATCCCTCTCTACTGTTCATACAAATCTCTCAGTACAGTACCATCCATATAGATCCATTACTTCTGTTCATACATATCCATCATTACTTCTCATACAGATAATTAACTACTGTCTATACAGATCCCACACTACGATCCCTACAGTTCCGCCCACAACCAGAATTATGGAACAACAGACTACTTCCGTGAACATCACTATCGGCATACATAGGGTTACTCCATTGTCACATATGTCGATAGCTTTCGTGTGCCCAGCGTAACTCTCACTAATGTATATACAGGTCGACCGATATGTTTTTACGTATCCATCACTAATATATATACACAGACTCGTCACTACTGTTCTTACAGATCCCTCACTACTGTTCTTACAGATCCCTCACTACTGTTCTTACAGATCCCTCACTACTGTTCATACACATCCCTGACTGCTGTTCATGCAGATCCTTCAATACTGTTCATACAGACTCATTACTACTGTTCATTACAGACTCAGTACTACTGTTCACGCAGATTCCCACTATTGTTCATACATATCCCTCACTACGGTCCATACAGATTTGTCACTACTGCTGATACTGATCCCTCCGTAATGTCCACATCGATCCATCACATCTGTTTATACAGATCTTTCACTGTTGTTCATACAGATTCCCACTACCGTTCATACAGTTTCGTCACTACAGTTCATGCAGATCCCTCACTACTATTCATACAGATCTCTCAGTACTATCCATATAGATCCCTCTCTACTCTTCATACAGATCCCTCACTACTGTTCATACAGATCCCTGACTACCGTTCATAAAGTTTCCTTACTACAGTTCATGCAGATCCCTCACTACTATTCATACAGATCCCTCTCTACTGTTCATACAGGTCCCCCATTTCTGTCCATACATTTCCCTCCCTACGGTCCATACAGTCCCTCACTACTGTTGCTTCTGATCCCCGAGTAATGTCCACATGGATTCATCACTTCTGTTTATATAGATCTTTCACTACTGTTCATACAGATCCCTCACTGCTGTTCATACAGATCCCAGACGACTGTTCATACAGTTCCCTCACTACAGTTCAGGCAAATCCCTCACTACTGTTACAGATCCCTCAGTACTGTTCATACAAATTCCTCACTACAGTTCATACAGATCCCTCACTGCAGTTTATACAGATCCCTCACTACTATCCATATAGATCCCTCTCTACTGTTCATACAGATCCCCCATTTCTGTCCATACATTTCCCTCCATACGGTCCATACAGTCCCTCACTACTGTTGATACTGATCCCCCAGTAATGTCAACATGGATCCATCACTTCTGTTTATACAGATCTTTCACTACTGTTCATACATATCCCTCACTACTGTTCATACAGATCCCTCACTGCTGTTTATACAGATCCCGGATTACTGTTCATACAGTTCCCTCACTACAGTTCAGGCAAATCCCTCTCTACTGTTACAGATCCCTCAGTACTGTTCATACCAATCCCTCACTACAGTTCATAATGATCCCTCACTACAGTTCATACATATCCCTCACTACAGTTCATACAGATCTCTCACTACTGTTCATACAGATCCCTCACTACTGTACATACAGATCTCTCAGTACTATCCATACAGATCCATCACTTCTGTTCATACAGATCAATCACTACAGTTCATACAGATCCATCACTAATGTTCATACAGATCTCTCAGTACTGTCTATATGGATCTATGACTTCTGTTCATACAGAACTACTATCTATACAGATCGCACACTACGATCCCTACAGTTCCGCCCACAACCTAGACTGTGGACCAACAGAATACTTCCGTGAACATTGCTATCGGCATACATAGCGATACTCCATTGTCACACATGTCGATAAGCTTTCGTGTGCGTAGCGTACTCGACGAATAAATGGATCGTGTTAAACCATAATAACTTCAGCAGTCACTGTATCACGGACATACCCTGTAATAGGTCTGTTTTGCAGACTTTTACAATTTTAAAGGTTTTCGTTCGGATGAAAAAAAAATATTATAACTGATAATTCAACAAAACATGTACAGAAGATTGAAATGTAACCGACCAGTTATCCAGGCCATTATAACACAATATAGCCACGGAAGGCACCGTTAAAGCGCTTCGATCCACGCATGAATGCAGCACGTTCTATGTTTCCTATGATTTGTTCTTACCTCACAATGGTTTTATTGACTACCTGCTGGCTTTTCTATCCTTCCTTACATTTTAGAAACCCGTCCAACGTCGACCAGGTATTCGACATGAAGCTTTGTAACTAGCTGGATCGATTTTGTTAGCCCCAATAGCAATACATTAGTTATCCCACATACTCTCACATCCAGAGCGTTCTTGGAAAGTGTTAAAATCAGACCTCGATCGTTTGGAGCAATAGCACCTGAGCGAAAATTCGATACCTAGTTACTGCTTCTCCAGAGAAATAGGCATTTTACAAGAGAAACAGATACCTGTCGATTGACTAGGGCACAGAAACAGATACCTGTCGATTGTCTAGGGCACATTATAAATCGGAAGTTAATTAGAGAAGTATCTAGGACAGGGAAAAGTGAACAGAAGTTCATCGTATACAATTTCTGGATTGGTTCTCCGGGGCTTCATCATGTCCGTGATACTTATGGCGGGGAGGAAACGAAATGATCCTCAGGATCATAAAAACAAGAAAAAGGTCATCAGGTGAGTTGAGATGAGATCCGTAAGATCTTCAGGTGAGTTGAGTTGGGATCTGTAAGATCTTCAAGTAAGCAGTACTCTTGAATTTCAGAGGTTTCTCGTCAGTAGAATGTCGGACTTCAAACCTATAATTCAATTCCAGCGTTGTTTTTATGGAATACACTTATTGGATTTCTTAGTCAAAAGCTGAATATTCATTTCATATTCAATCATTCGTTCAAAAACTTCAGAGATATTTACTGTATACTTTGTGCTTCCTCTGTACGATTCAACAGTATTTCCTTCATATTCAGCGATTCTTCCATCAAATTCTGGGTCGTTTACGATTCGGAGATATTTGAGTTCTGTTCAATGTCTCCTCTATGAAATTCAGGGATATCTGCTTTATATACTCAATGATTCCTCTATGAAATGAAGTATATGCTACTCAATCATTCCCCTATATTTAAGTGAATGGATATTTACTTTATACTCTGGGCATCATTCCTCCATGAAATTCGGGGATATTTGCTTCACACTCAAGGACTTTTTTTTCATTTGGAGAAAAAATTAATACTCAGTGATTCTTTTATGAAATTCGGGGATTTTTGCATGATGCAGTGAAATTATATGAAAATTGGAATTATTTAGATATATGGATCACAGAGAGTTTATTAACCCACAAAAAAGAGCCAGATTAGCAAATAATTCAAAATTATCCACCATAAAATTCGGGGATAGTTACTTTCAATTCAATCATTATTCTAACAGGTTAGGGCGATCCCGACTCTCTAAAATGGAGGTACAAAAGGTCGTTTTTGCTCACTAACTTTTGATTCCTTCTTAACCAGTGCATCAAAATTTTAAGCGCATTGATTTATCTATTGTTCCATGTCATAAAATTAATTTGCCATGTGTAGAACAAGCCAATGTTATTTAAACAGCGCGAAGGAAGTTTGGCCTATTATTGTGCAAATTAGATAGATGACAATTTACTTTTTTACAACAATTTAATGCGGATAGATATGTCTGTATGCGCCTCAAGAGGATTTTGCTGAATTCATTATGTGAACCGATTCATTGAGCGAAAACCGCCATTTTAGAGAGCGGGATTCCCCCTAAGCTGTCCAAGGAGACTGGCAGTTTTGCTTTACTCAATGTTTCCTCTGTTATATGAATCCCTATGCAATTCTGGGATAAGTTCTTGTTTCAAAATAGCGAATAATAATCAATTGTAAATATATCTACATTTGAATTTGTATAGCCCTGATATTATTGAAACCCCCTGGTAGGTCAAATATGAAGATAGTTGGTGTGGTAACAAACCAGCATTGGAGTTTCTTCGTCTAAGATTGTAATACGGACATGGATTGACTGACTATTATACCTGACTGGACGAGAAATGGTTGATGATATGTTTTAAAATATTTCTTTCGTATATAAAGCTTAAACAGAGCAAAAAAACATTTCCGAACATTAATGGGAGAACATCGGGCTCGTTTGATTGCCCGCTTCCCCGCTGTGATGGTGTCTCTTCTGCCCGTTGTATCGCGAAAACATGGTGGGCAATGTATGCTCATGATTTTTATATGTTTGACCGGAAACGCCAGGCTACCTGTGTAGTGTATAACCATGGATATAGTAGGCTCCATGGTATAACATATTCGGCGTTAGAAATCTAGATTTATTATCTTCGTTTTAATAACAGTATGTTATCAGATACAGCTTAAATATTTTATCAGAAGCGACCGACTGGATACAATAGTAGATTGGACGTGCTGATATTTGGATTTTCGAAAACCTTGACATTCTAATATGAAAAGTGAAATAACACTAGAGTATGGATTAACAATGCGGATAACAGCGCGGTTGTGGATACTGCTAGTGAATGCCGGGAGACGGCATGACATTATTATACTGTGTAAATAGTCTCACCTTTCACGATGCCGTGTGATGCACTTGCAACCGTAGTGTGGAAATGGCGTATAAATTATGCAGGTGCATTTTAGTACACGATACATGCTCAGACACGCATGTCATAGGAAGAGGACAGCGTAGTTCACAGACCAGCATATATAAACGAAATGCATTGTCTACGACCAGTGTTTGATGGGAAAACAATGTCGAAGTGATGAAGACATCAGATGCTGGAAATATGCTTGATTGAGTTCGCTCCTACAATCCGGCCACACTGCGGTGTAAATGATAGATCATGAGTTCGGTCCTACAATCCGGCCACACTGCCGTGTAAACCAGAAATCACGAGTTCGGTCCTACAATCCGGACACACCGCCGTGTAAACCAGAAATCATGAATTCGGTTCTACAATCCGGCCACAATGCCGTGTAAACCAGAAATCCTGAGTTCGGTCCCACAATCTGGCCAAACTGCCGTGTAAACTAGAAATTCTGAGTTCGATCCTACAATCCGGCCACAATGTCGTGTAAACCAGAGATCATGAATTCGGTCCCACAATCCGGCCACACTGCTGTGTAAACCAGAAATCATGAGTTCGTTCCTACAATCCGACCACAATGCCGTGTAAACCAGAAATCATGAAGTCGGTCCCACAATCCGGCCACACTGTTGTGTAAACCAGAAATCCTGAGTTCGATCCCACAATCCGGCCACACTGCTGTGTAAACCAGAAATCATGAGTTCGGTCCTACAATCCGACCACAATGCCGTGTAAACCAGAAATCATGAGTTCGGTCCTACAATCCGGCCACACTGCTGTGTAAACCAAAAATCCTGAGTTCGGTCCTACAATCCGGCCACAATGCCGTGTAAACCAGAAATCATGAATTCGGCCCCACAATCCGACCACAATGCCGTGTAAACCAGAAATCATGAGTTCGGTCCTACAATCCGGCCACACTGCTGTGTAAACCAGAAATCCTGAGTTCGGTCTTACAATCTGGCCACAATGCCGTGTAAACCAGAAATCATGAATTCGGCCCCACAATCCAGCCACAATGCCGTGTAAACCAAAAATCATAAGTTCGGTCCCACAATCAGGCCACAATGCCGTGTAAACAAGAAATCCTCAATTCGGTCCCACAATCCGACCACAATGCCGTGTAATCCAGCAATCCTGAGGTCAGTCCCACAATCCAGCCACACTGCTGTGTAAACCAGAAATCCTGAGTTCGGTCCTACAATCCGGCCACACTACTGTGTAAACCTGAAATCATGAGTTCGGTCCTGCAATCCAGCCACAATGCCGTGTAAACCAGAAATCATGTGTTCGGTCCCACAATTCGGCCACACTGCTGTGTAAACCAGAAATCCTGAGTTCGGTCCTACAGTCCGGCCACAATGCCGTGTAAACCAGAAATCATGAGTTCGGTCCCACAATCCGGCCACAATGCCGTGTAAACCAGAAATTCTGAGTTCGGTCCCACAAACCGGCCACACTGCTGTGTAAACCAGAAATCCTGAGCTCGGTCCCACAATCCGGCCACACTACTGTGTAAACCAGAAATCATGAGTTCGGTCCTACAATCCGGTCACAATGCCGTGTAAATCAAAAATCATGAGTTCGGTCCCGCAATCCGGCCACACTGCTGTGTAAACCAGAAATCATGAGTTCGGTCCTACAATCCGGCCACACCGCCGTGTAAACCAGAAATAATGAGTTCAGTCCTATAATCCGGTCACACTGCCGTGTAAACCAGAATAATGAGTTCGGTTCTACAATCCGGCCACAATGCTGTGTAAACCAGAAATCATGAGTTCGCGTACAAACCGGCAAGACGGTCGTGTAAACCAGAAATCATGAGTTCGCTCCTACAATCCGGCCACACCACATTGTAAGCCAGCGATCAGTCATAGAAATATTGCACTAACGAATGTGTCAATGACTTAATATGTCTACTCAGTTTATAATGTTATTCAATCAAAGTAATAGCTTCATTTGTGCAACTTAGTAATTATAACGAAATCGATCCGATTGATAATCAAGTAAACTAAGATGGAATATTATCAGAGATATATTATCTAATGACGAGCCTATGAAAATACCGTGCGATCCGGCCGCGAGTGCAAAAACATTCTTTAGATGCAATGTGGAACGATTTAGGGACGATTCCAAATTTATCCTGAGGGGGGGGGGCGGGGGCGGAGGAATTTAAGGGGGGGGTCACCAATAACTTCAAGCTCTATGGAGGGAGGATCATGTGTAACTAGACTGTGTGTAGAGGGGGGTCATCAGTAGCTTGGAATTTGTTTTCAATCGAAATAGGCTGACACCTTTAGAAGACGGATGATAAATGGACATCTATTCATCAGCCAGGATTTCTTGAGCTTCTGTATGAATTTCATGTTTGTTTCAGGTCGAAGAACCAGGGTGGACTTCAGATCAGGAAACATGTACCAGAACACAGCTTTGTTTATCCATGGAGCCTACTAAAACAGTAGGCTCTATGGTTTATCATAAGCCTATACAACCCAGTACCATAGACCTATATGTTCTGTTAGCATTCAGCTCTGTACACACCTCCTGTAGTGTTGTGGACACATTTAACAGCTAGGCCCCTATTCATACTGGTCATCTAGAATTGAGTCAGTACACAGTGCATGTAGCAAATCCTTCATCTAAACAAATCCAGGTGCAGTACAGCTTCACCATGTACCGTAGGTTGTGGACATTGACTAGCTAAATGAATATAGCCCGCATTTTGAGACTGAAACAAACCATTCAATAATTTATGCTGTCCCAAAGTTGAAGAAATCAATTGTGGCGTACTACAAGACAAGTTGCACTGACGGTAGTTAATGTCATGATGGACATTATATTATAAAATATAATAATTTTAATAGTATTATAATATTATAAAACGCCTCCTATTTTTGGCAGGGTTTTAGTGGAGAGGCCGACATGATGAATGCATGAAATTAATCATGTCGGATTCGTTCGTATTTTTATAATTTTTTTCACTTTTTGCCACTTTTTCATATGTATAATACCATACCGCGAATCACTTATCAACGAATAGCTCTTCGTATTATCAACTCTTTTTCAATCGGTCTTAATATAATTTCACACTGCATCATTTAGTGTCCATGGCTATGTTGGAATTGGTTGTGTGTTAGTAGGGGGGGTCACTGATAAATATGATGTCAGGTGAGGGGGGTCACTGGTAACCTTCCAGCCAAAGGAGGGGGTCATAAATAACTTAGGGTCATCAGCTGAATTTCCACCGCCCCCCCCAAGATAAATTTTGAACGGTCCCTTATGTCGGCGGACTCTTTGTAAGAACAGTTATAATTTAAGATAATTAAGATAACATACAATACGTTACGTAATAAGCAATACCGGTAACTTATGTAACAGACAATAATTTAAGTAACATCCAGTTAACAGGCAATGCGTTCCACGAACATTACCTTCTGACAGAACCAAATACCTGAACTTGTAGCTGCAGTGCTAGTCTTTGTTCTGACTTCCTGTACTACAAAACTGAAAACGTCATATATATTGATTTGATTGAAATTGTAGTTGAAGGGCCACTTCCCATACAGATCTCGCAGCCCATCAACTCGATGCTTTATTCATATCTCATATTACTTCTTTTTTTCAATTCATAACGTTACAACAGTGGTTTGAAACAATTAACAAACTATAGAAAAGTAGAAATTTAAATATTCTCCAAAAAAGTTCGACTATCTATATCAGTCATTCAGCTCATAGAGAGCACCTAAAGTGTAACTGTTCTCTTTTCAATGGATCGCGAGGTTATTGTTTTGTCTTTGTTCCCTTCCCTTATACAAAGAACCGTCCAGAAAAAAAATAAGAGGAACTGTGGTCCGTAAAATCTGTTCCTGTAACAATGCTCGCGGAAATGTGTATCAGGGAACAGGATGGCCGACTTCATCCTATTGTTCTTAAAATTCAAAGGTTTCTGTTTTGAGGTTGATTGTTGGCTCTTCATGACATCACAGAAGCGTCCTGTCAGGGGCGATCTGTTCCTGGGGGTCTCTCTATATTCTACTTTGCGTCGCACGGGTCGGTGTCACATTTTAATCAGGCAGTTGGTCCGCGTATTTCCGTGTTCTTTACTGCGGAGGTTTGACTGTAGATAAGAATCAGAAGAAGATTTGCAGTATTTACCTTTCTTAATATTGGGAATTGGGGACTAAACTGAGTGACATTCAGAGATGTATTCTTGAAATGTCTAGCTTCATGATAGCCCACTATCGCGCCTTCACAGTCACACATACACTCATGCACACATACAATAAATGATAAATATAAAAACATAATAGATAGATAAATAAATATATAAATAATTAAAGAGCTAGATAAAATAATCAGATTGGCAAGTAGGTAATTTCTTCGGAAGTGGGCAGGGAATACTCTCATCTATTTTAGGTGGGTTTGTTACTTGACATGGTGTGCTGGGTTATTTGTGTAGTTAATGACTTTTTAGTTTTTTATTAAGATTTTGGAAGTGTTAGAACATAACGACCCTCGCTATCAAGGTAACTCCGATACCCCCAACGACATTGGCTTATTCCAAAACTTGCTATATGTAGTCTTTGTTTGCAACGGTTATATATATTGGCATCCCATGCAGTCGACAGCACTCGAGCACACTGCACAGTGTCTCGAATGGGAAATAACATAAATTGTAGTGTGTGGATTATGCAATGTCTTAATTTTATATCAAATGGTAGAATAATATGGTCGATTTGATATAAGATATTAAGCTGGTGTATACCTTATTCATTACGGGAGGTTTGTGATTTAAAATAGTAGCTAACGATAGTGGGACGTTCACGTTTTTAGCTAGTTATCAAGGACGTGTCGCCGGGGGTCATGTTTTGGGGGGCATTTGAATAGAATATGCTCTATCGTTTCTTCTTCTTTGTTGCAAGAGGTACATTATAGTGGTGATGTGTTCTTGATTGAGCGGTGTCGATTTTAGTTCGGTTTTGCCTAATCTCAGTCTTGTGATGATGCGGTCATCACGTTTATTGTCTAACTGGAATCCACGCGCCTTTCTTTTACCCCATGAGACCATAGACCACGGCTTCCTTCTTTCCATTCCTTTTCCCATTTACTATCGATTTTGCTGCAAATGATAGCACCCAGTTACTTAGATCCTAATCCTCTGTTAACGTCAGGTGCAGTTTTGATGAGGCTCTCTGTTTCGGTCCTTCATTTCCTCATTTGTGCACACTTCGCCATCCACAAGATGGCTTGCGAATCGTGTGTCTCCATTATCGCGGAGCGATATCCGGTATATTACCGGATTCTGTTCGGCCTTCATCCGGCGGAGAATAGAGTCGTTAAATCTGATAAATTACAGGCTTTCATACCACTGCTGAAACAGATATTGCCTGGGCTTACAAAATATATAGGTATGAATAACCTTCGTATCATACAAGAGGTGTGGTGGATCTGTAATTTTGAACAAGTAGGACATCACATGACTCGAAAATGGCGAGTTACGTTGGGGTTACGTCGGTAGACTTTTGCTGATTGGCTGACGAAGTCACGTGGTATTGATTTCTGGAAATTCCCTCTTCCAGTTGCCGAAAGTAGGCTGAAAATGGATACACACGATCCCAGGGTCAGTCTTACCGCGTATAGATGACCGAGATGGTTACAGGTTGTCATTTCCTCTGATATTTAATTGTGCCGGTACCCACGCTAGACTCACGCCAATGCCATTATCGCGTATTTGTGTACATATACTTTCTATTTTGTCTATGAGATCAGGTCTAATCTCGGATTTAGAATTTTCTATTGATATCAAGCTACTAAGAGAATCGCTAAGTATAAGTTAGCGAGCTGGCTGGTATTGTAGCGACCAGTTCATTAGAGTACACAGACATGTTGTCTGGTAGCTACGATTCATAGCGTCTCCCTTCCCTCAACGCTATGCCGACGACAAATACATTTCCCTGTTGGTAACTCGAACATCTCCATGGCGCACTTATTATTACCTTTGCGCCCTATTGGGCCTTCATTAACTTGAGAAAATGGGACGCGATGAATAAAAATACCATAATCAATGTTGTGATCATCATCCCCTGTATAGGCCTACACGGGGTCTATTATGACGGAAATGCCCAACTTTTTGACCCTCGATTTCAGGTGATTTTGAGGCTCCATAGGGATAATTTTAACTTCTGTAATTAATATATGACCGACGAAGGGCCATTTAGTCCGCCATTTCGGTATTTTATTCGTCGCGGCCCATTTTCTCAAGTTAATGAAGGTCCAATAGGGCGCAAAGGTAATAATAAGTGCGCGATGGAGATGTTCGAGTTACCAACAGGGAAATGTATTTGTCGTCGGCATAGCGTTGAGGGAAGGGAGACGCTATGAATCAGCTAGTTGTCTGGTAGCTTACAGCCTTTTTGAATGCCGAGTTATGGGATAACGAATGCAGATCCTGTACTGCTACTTGTGTTTTTGAAACCGTCAGTGTATATTTCCAAATGATTTCTCCAATTTCTGTCTATATTTAAGGGCAGCTACTTTTACATGTCTGGGTTGTCATATATATTATTGTTGAAATTGTAATTTAAGGGCCGCTTCCCATACAGATTTCGCAGCCCGAAAACGCAATGCTTTATTTAGATTTCGTTGTACATGTCTTTGCTCAGTAGATATCGTTAAAAGCGCTGTGTTTTCAAATAGATAACTGAAAGTATAGTGAAGAGGGATATAATGATAGAGGGGAGAGTGGAGGATATTGTCTATATACAAGTATAGTGAAGAGGGATATAATAAGAGAGGGGAGTGTGGAAGATATTGTCTATATACATGTAGAGTGAAGAGGGATATAATGAGAGAGGGGAGAGGGGAGGATATTGTCTATATACAAGTATAGTGAAGAGGGATATGATGAGAGAGGGAAGAGTGGAGGATATTGTTTATATACAAGTATAGTGAAGAGGGATATAATAAGAGAGGGGAGTGTGAAAGATATTGTCTATATACATGTAGAGTGAAGAGGGATATAATGAGAGAGGGGAGAGGGGAGGATATTGTCTATATACAAGTATAGTGAAGAGGGATATAATAAGAGAGGGGAGTGTGGAAGATATTGTCTATATACATGTTTCGTGAAGAGGGATATATTGAGAGAGGGGAGAGTGGAGCATATTGTCTATATACAAGTATAGTGAAGATGGATATAATAAGAGAGGGGAGAGTGGAAGATATTGTCTATATACATGTATAGTGAAGAGGGATATAATGAGAGAGGGGAGAGTGGGGGATATTGTCTATATACAAGTATAGTGAAGAGGGATATAATGAGAGAGGGGAGAGTGGAGGATATTGTCTATATACATGTATAGTGAAGGGGGATATAATGAGAGAGGGGAGAGTGGAGGATATTGTCTATATACATGTATAGTGAAGAGGGATATATTGAGAGAGGGGAGAGTGGAGGATATTGTCTATATGCAAGTATAGTGAAGAGGGATATAATAAGAGAGGGGAGTGTGGAAGATATTGTCTATATACATTTTTCGTGAAGAGGGATATATTGAGAGAGGGGAGAGTGGAGGATATTGTCTATACAAGTATAGTGAAGAGGGATATAATGAGAGAGGGGAGAGTGGAGGATATTGTCTATATACAAGTATAGTGAAGAGGGATATAATAAGAGAGGGGAGTGTGGAAGATATTGTCTATATACATGTTTCGTGAAGAGGGATATATTGAGAGAGGGGAGAGTGGAGCATATTGTCTATATACAAGTATAGTGAAGATGGATATAATAAGAGAGGGGAGAGTGGAAGATATTGTCTATATACATGTATAGTGAAGAGGGATATAATGAGAGAGGGGAGAGTGGGGGATATTGTCTATATACAAGTATAGTGAAGAGGGATATAATGAGAGAGGGGAGAGTGGAGGATATTGTCTATATACATGTATAGAAGGGGGATATAATAAGAGAGGGGAGAGTGGAAGATATTGTCTATATACATGTATAGTGAAGAGGGATATATTGAGAGAGGGGAGAGTGGAGGATATTGTCTATATACAAGTATAGTGAAGAGGGATATAATAAGAGAGGGGAGAGTGGAAGATATTGTCTATATACATGTATAGTGAAGAGGGATATATTGAGAGAGGGGAGAGTGGAGGATATTGTCTATATAAAAGGTATAGTGAAGAGGGATATAATAAGAGAGGGGAGAGTGAAAGATATTGTCTATGGGTGCACTCCAGGGATTCTTCCATTCGGCATGGAATAGACTATGGGTCCGTTTTTCGGCCACCAGTTGTCGTAAAACCTTCAACCCAAATCACTTATATCTATATATTTTCTGAAAGAGCATGATGAAACTATTATTTTAAGACATAACACTGCTATGTTATAGAAAAATTAAACTCGAACATTCTCCTCCATGCTTGCTTCATTTTTCCTAGAAAACCCCTAAAAACGTCGAAAAATGGGCAAATTCGACTCAATTTCCAGAAAAATCTGTAAGAGCGATTTCAATTAAACTTCTTACTCACTTTCCGTGGTCCGGTCTCAACTTAAAAAGGCAAACAAAAGTGGGGGTCAACCTGCTCGTTTTTTGTCAGATTTTCTTCCCGTAAATGAGTTCCGATTTTTAGGCACACTCAAGGGGCATAACTGAGGCAAGACAAAATTTACTCCATGATCCCGATCAGCGTGGAGACGAAGCCAGCACTCGATCTGTACGTACTCGTTTGCAGCGTTGATAATGCTGAATAGGATGGTATTATAGATATAAGCTAATAAGAAGACAAGAAGAATTATGATGTAGCAGAACAAGGGCAGTCTATCGTATTATGAAATTACGAAACTGTGGAGGACCACCTATATACATGTATAGTGAAGAGGGATATATTGAGAGAGGGGAGAGTGTAGGATATTGTCTATATACAAGTATAGTGAAGAGGGATATAATGAGAGAGGGGAGAGTGGAGGATATTGTCTATATACAAGTATAGTGAAGAGGGATATAATAAGAGGGGAGAGTGGAAGACATTGTCTATATACAAGTAGAGTGAAGAGGGATATAATGAGAGAGGGAAGAGTGGAGGATATTGTCTATATACAAGTATAGTGAAGAGGGATATAATAAGAGAGGGGAGAGTGGAAGATATTGTCTATATACATGTATAGTGAAGAGGGATATAATAAGAGAGGGGAGAGTGGAAGATATTGTCTATATACAAGTAGAGTGAAGAGGGATATAATGAAAGGCGAGATTGGAGGATATTGTCTATATACAAGTATAGTGAAGAGGGATATAATAAGAGGGGAGAGTGGAAGACATTGTCTATATACAAGTAGAGTGAAGAGGGATATAATGAGAGAGGGAAGAGTGGAGGATATTGTCTATATACAAGTATAGTGAAGAGGGATATAATAAGAGAGGGGAGAGTGGAAGATATTGTCTATATACATGTATAGTGAAGAGGGATATAATAAGAGAGGGGAGAGTGGAAGATATTGTCTATATACATGTATAGTGAAGAGGGATATAATGAGAGAGGGAAGAGTGGAGGATATTGTCTATATACAAGTAGAGTGAAGAGGGATATAATGAGAGAGGGAAGAGTGGAGGATATTGTCTATATACAAGTATAGGGAAGAGGGATATAATGAGAGAGGGAAGAGTGGAGGATATTGTCTATATACAAGTATAGTGAAGAGGGATATAATAAGAGAGGGGAGAGTGGAAGATATTGTCTATATACATGTATAGTGAAGAGGGATATAATAAGAGAGGGGAGAGTGGAAGATATTGTCTATATACATGTATAGTGAAGAGGGATATAATAAGAGAGGGGAGAGTGGAAGATATTGTCTATATACATGTATAGTGAAGAGGGATATAATGAGAGAGGGAAGAGTGGAGGATATTGTCTATATACAAGTAGAGTGAAGAGGGATATAATGAGAGAGGGAAGAGTGGAGGATATTGTCTATATACAAGTATAGGGAAGAGGGATATAATGAGAGAGGGAAGAGTGGAGGATATTGTCTATATACAAGTATAGTGAAGAGGGATATAATAAGAGAGGGGAGAGTGGAAGATATTGTCTATATACATGTATAGTGAAGAGGGATATAATAAGAGAGGGGAGAGTGGAGGATATTGTCTATATACAAGTATAGTGAAGAGGGATATAGTGAGAGAGGGGGGAGTGGAGGATATTGTCTATATACAAGTATAGTGAAGTGGGATATAATGAGAGAGGGGAGAGTGGAGGATATTGTCTATATACAAGTAGAGTGAAGAGGGATATAATGAGAGAGGGAAGAGTGGAGGATATTGTCTATATACAAGTATAGTGGAGAGGGATATAATGAGAGAGGGGAGAGTGGAGGATATTGTCTATTTACAAGTTTTCGATCTATTTTCGTCACTTAGATTATTCTGGTAAATACTGTTCATTGCATCGCGTGGTTGACTCATTTTCTTCGTACCCCTCTCGTACACACGAAGCATTATATTTAGCATCGAGGGCATTTATATTCAGGACTCCATGCCTTCTCCCATTGTCAGAGTTTGCAACCGTCTAAAACTGTCCGTGTATTTCTGATGTTACGAGGTATACAATCTAATGCCTTGAGAATGAATAACGGGTAGCCGGGACATTTTGGGTATCACTTATCTATATGATATAACACGATTACACACACCTACCACCTTGACCGGATTTGACACTAAACTACTCTCCTAATCATGGGACATTATACGAGCCCAGCGTGAATGATCTATGTCATTACATTTCGTAACTTGTGTCTTCATCCGTTCGACCCTGGGCTAGAGGCCGTATGAACCAATGTACTTGAAGATCCTCATGTTGTTCACAAGAACAGCCACAATAAAAGCGTGACGGAGATACGTCAACGACTTCACAACGAAAATCATATGGATTAAGAATTCTGATCAGGGATACGGACTTGATATTTTTGGAACATCATTATGTCTCGCTGGCAGTCATTGAAATCTAATGACCACTTCTCTCTTGCGAGAAACTGGCTTATGTTTGTGCATACTATGATTGATTTGTTGTATTTGTTTTTTTTTTATTTGGTGCTAATTCTGTTATGTGAATTATGTCTTTGGACTATTAACTCGAAAATTCTTGAATGCACGGCGACTGATTAATGACTGATGGACTAGACGCTAGTATCTTGTCTTTTATAATTATCAAGTACCAAACCGGTGATCTGAGCCTGTCAACGATAGCCAAATGTGGTTGTGATGATTCTGTAATAAACAACCAACGGATTGTCTGAACGGATACCCTAATATTAGTTTTGGCATTTTGAGCAGTTAAACTCCGTGTGAGGCAGACTCAACATTTCTTATATATGTCAAAATTATTAAATATCATGGTCGGTCTGCATATCGGACTGTCAACACCATTACTGTTTGGTAACCTAGTTGATATTTGGTAACAAATTTGACATAATTTTCGACCACACTGTTCCTTTTTGTTAATAACGTTACCGTTTGTCACCTACAGGAGGACAGCCACTGTAGATTAATAATTAGACATATATTTATTCATGTCATCGACAGGGATTGTGGTCTACAATAGGTTCCAGGGATTGTGGTCTACAATAGGTTCCAGGGATTGTGGTCTACAATAGGTTCCAGGGATTGTGGTCTACAATAGGTTCCAGGGATTGTGGTCTACAATAGGTTCCAGGGATTGTGGTCTACAATAGGTTCCAGGGATGTATATATGACTTCTACAAAACATTCGCAAATAATCAGCCAGTCAGACATACTGTACAGTAAGATTATCCAATGACTGAAATACAGTATGTCTGACGGGTTTATCATTTGGAAATGTTCTGTAAAACTAAATATACCCATGGTAGTCCAAGGCCAAGACCACAAAATTCACGAACCGGTACCACTCGAGGCGGGTATTCTAGTAATGTTGTTTGGAAGAGATATATGTCTGTAGATGTTATCCATATGTGATAACCATTGCAGATCGACTGCTTAAGGGTAGCATAACACACTGTCGGTGTTCCGAACTCAAACTTGGGGGAATGGGTATGGTTCTTCAGATATATTTGTTATCTCTGTTGTTGGAGAGCCCAAACTGTTTGGACTTTTGATTACAGGTCCTTGTCTATTGGTGCAAGTAAAAAGAAGTTTCAAATGATCTTTTGATTACTCTACAGTAACATCATAGCGTGGAAAATAATTTATTTCATAATTTTCGTTTATTTTCATTTTTGTTTTTCTATTTTGCTGGTAAAACTTGAGCTGGCAGAGTCGGTTCATAATTTTTAAGAGGTATTTCAATGCAAATATTATCCATGTGTGACATTCGTTGTATATCGTTAGTATAAGAGTTATTGTAGCACATCTTCTGAAACCTACCACGTTCTGTATTCTGAACCCATATATCGGTAGTTTAAGAGTTGTTATAGCACATTTTCTGAACCCTACCACGTTCTGTATTCTAAACCCAAGTCAGAATATGACGGTGAGATATGATCCTTTCGATATTTCCATTATGACAAGAGAACTAAACAGTACCACGCCATCTTGTACTGAAGCCTCTATTGAAACACTTATTTGATGCTGTGATGACGTCACCGTGAGGTAATAAGGAGGAGCAGTTTCATGGAATATTGGTGTTATTGAAGTGACATGTCCTGTAATGTTTCTTTAAAGAGGTAAATATTTTCCATAGATGATAGTTTATACAGATTGTTAGTGAAAATGTAGTTCTTGCAAGCGTTCTGAAGCATACCCTTATCGCTACTCACGAGTGTGTAAGCTACCAAAGCTGTGGCCGTGCGGAAGACGCAGAGAAGGTCAGTTAAGGAACTTTCCTCTTATATACATGGGTTGATCTTCATCTTGGTTGCCAATCATCCTTCTTATCTGTATCTTCCCACCAAAGTCCATGCTGCTAGGAGCTGCTCACATGCATAGTCAATTGCCCCTTCCAAATATGACAAGAAATTAGAAATCCAGTACCATCAATTATCGTCTGAAAAGCACAGGTTAGGCCTACCGAGGAAACCAAGAAGGAGATTGACGCCTGAATGGAGCTTCTGTCCGGATAATGGAGCTTCTGTCCGGGTAATGGAGCTTCTGTCCGGGTAATGGAGCTTCTGTCCTGGTAATAGCAAGTGTCAGATCCGACATTCAGTGTTCAATCGAATGTGCTAAGAGAACCATATAGAATTGGTAAAATACACTAGGCTAAATGCCGATGTGGAGGCTAAGAATGTCCGGTGGATAAGAGTATTCGTTTCCTATCTTCTAACCCAGGTAGGACACTTTTCTTCACATTGGAGACAAGTGTCCGTCTTTAGTTGCAATAGAAAAGGATATGAAAAGGGACACTCATCACCAGGACATTCTTTTTATTCATCACACCGGCATTCAATTGTGAAATGGTGCAATCCTGAAATTGAAGGAGTGGGCTGTTTCCATACTCGACAGGGGAGACAGTATGAGAGCGTTAGACTTAACGTTGCGTTCAGGGATGGTTTGTGAAAGTCATTATCATAGATCTGACTATCTTCTTTATTGAAAAATGAAAAATGCTAACGTTGATACAGAGTGCAAGCCTACATCGTCAATATTCTAGGTTCACTGACAGTGCTCAGAATTTATTTCACTTCAACTGAAATTAAATGCTCAGTCATCCTGATGCCATTATGGTGATATAGTTGCCTCCAAATTAGGCACATGGATCACCAAGCAGTTGGAAACATGGTTCAGAAGGTGAGGACAGAGTTGAATGCAGTTGAATCCTTTGAAACCTGGTCCCTGTAGTCCCTGTAGTTCCTGCAGTCAGTGTTGGCCAAACGTGTTCTTCAGATCACCATACATCAACATATGAATGATGAATTACCCCTGCATAAACAAAACTCCAGGATCATCACATCAACCTACAGTAGTTACTTATTTCCTGCTTACAGTCATGATCCGTTACAGAGATTTGTGATGATGATGATGATGATGATGATGATGATGATGTTGTTGATGATGATGATGATGATGTTGTTGATGATGATGATGATGATAATGCTGATGATGATGATGATGATGATAATGCTGATGATGTTGATGATGATGATGATAATGCTGATGATGATGATAATGTTGATGATGATGATGATGTTGTTGATGATAATGATGATGATGATAATGCTGATGATGATGATGATGATAATGCTGATGATGATGATGATGATGATGATGATGATGATGATGATGATGCTGATGATGATGATAATGCTGACGATGATGATAATGCTGATGATGATGATGATGATGATGATGATACAATTAAACATGATTCTATGGAATTTCTTCATCCCTTAATATTCGCACGACACCGATAACACAAACTTATGCACAGGTATAACAAAGTAGTTGTTTTATGCAAGGATAGTTCGCATCCGTTATGCACAGGCATAACAAAGTAGTTGTTTTATGCAAGGATAGTTCGCATCCGTTTCTAATGATGCTGATGTTAAATTAAGACATCATGATGATTGTTGTGTGGCCGTAGTACCGAGGAGCCTTTCAGTTATTGGGACAATGATCTAATATAAGGCTTAAACCTCAAATTGGTCGTATATTAACATATCCAGCCTCAACATTACTGCCAATTACGGAATAGTTCAGTAGATTGATATCCATGCGATTAGGGTTACAAAGGATTTTTTCCTGGCAAAAACGGTCAGACGTATTTCCTGGAATTGAACAGAAGTTTCGATGCTTTAGTTTTTGTGGCCTTGGTAGCTCAGACTTCTACAGGTCCTTCTAGCAGCACGAATGTTGGAAATGTTCAAGGAACCATACCCAACCCTCCATATTATGGTTCAGAGTGCGAACTTAGCAGGGTTTACAAATCGTGTTATAATCGCCCCTGAGCAAACAATCTGCAATTTTTATCACATATGGATAACATCTACATAAAATTAATTCCTCGATGAATATGAACCGAATCTGTCATGTCAAGTTGTACCAGCAGAAGCGTTAAACAAACAATTTGAAATGGGGAAAATGGCAATAAATGCCTCACTGTTTTTTGTCGCTGGGACGTCACCAAATGATTATATGACATGTTTGCATGTTTCAATAGGAGAGAACTTCAGTGCAAAGTTAAGATTATCAGACTCTAGAGAGATCTTCACCGCTGCTATTCCTACAAAGTAGGCTCTCATTTGCAAATTGTCCGGTAATGAGTGAGTGAGTCAGTCAGTCAGTCAGTCAGTCAGTCAGTCCGTCCGAATCCTATCGTCGGCAAAATACTAAGGAGAACCGTTGACATTAGAACCTTGATTTTTGGCACGAAGGTGCATCAGGGGACTGTTACCAGCAAGTGCTGAGCTGACCCACTTTAGAGGAAAATTTCTGGCGATTTTTTTATGAAAATCACTGGTGATTCTGACTTGGGCTGCGTGTCGGAGTCCAAATGCCTACCCTACTTGGTACGTCCTGTGGCGTTAGTCACACTACTATGTCAAACAACGTGTTTGTCAATAACCCGTTAGCTTGATTTACTGTCAATCTGATACAGATCAGACAGTGAATTTATAAATAAGGTGAGGGGATAGAACCGTCTTTCTTCAAAGTTGAGGACAGAACTACTACCTGTTATCCAAAATCTTAAACGTTATCACTGTTGAAAATATAATAGATGGTCGGTAACGTAGTTGGCACCACTATGATGATCTAGATTCATCCTTGTCAAAAAATATAATTTCTAAACACAGCAACTGTTCCTGTATCAATTTGATATTCTTCTGATACCTAGATAACTACAAACGCTAAAAACACGCAAGAAAACTGATATTCATCTTTGATAAATTTCCCCATTCAAACTATACCATTGTTACAGAATGACTCTACATACTACATACATATAGTCACTTTCGTTGTGATGTAATATCATCATTCGATTTAGCAAACTTCAAAGGAAACAATTCCGTAATTTGGGATATATATATGAATCCAATGTTGCATGGACTTCAGGTCCATTCTCCATCGCTAGGATATAAAGACACAGGAAAGAAGTCGCTGGATAGAAGAATGTGGTGGTGCAAATCTAAATTCCAGTAAAGTCATTATCCCAGCAAACAATGTCAATTCCCAGTCACTAGATTCTATTTTTTTGTCACAACATGATTTTTAAACTATATCCACACAAGGAACCGTCCTCAGTTCTGGTATGGATTAGATGCCTTGTATATGGACGATCAGGAAATAGATGTAGGGAATATGTCCGTCAAGTCTTTTTCAATGGTTCAGTTTCAAATGTACAGCTATCATCTGAGTAGGTCAGACAGCTGTATATATCCGACACCAACTGATGGTAAATGGGAAAGATCATGCAATTGGTTAACTTCAAGATCAAGTACTACATGTTAAACACACAGGCAAACTTTCCACGCTATTCAAATGAGTTTTTTTTTTCATTGGCTCGCGATTAGATGGTGTATCCGTGATCATACCGTCTTATTCGCCTATAGTACCTGCTTAATGGCTTTGTGGATAAACTCGATTCATTGGCCTCTTGGAGGACAAAGATTTCTTTATTTCTTTCGTCGTTCACCGAAAAAGCAAGTCGACCAACCTGAAAAATATATGATTTCGTTCGCCAAGCATACCTTGAGATTACTTCATCATACACTTTGACCTCGTTATACACTTTGATACACTTCTCGAAAAGATGGACACGAGCGCTGTGAAACCAATGGAACAAGTAATAAAAAGGGATTCTAAACAGAACCAAATTTGTTCTACCAAGGTGGTTCCACATGAATTAATTCTTCCGCCATACCACCAATTGATTTTTCATGAACATAGAGAATAACAAGCGAGAGTGCACCTCTCCATATAGCTTCCTGGAAACGTCTCTTAGTTTTTAAACTTGAATTGCTGATTAATTTAGTTGGTCTTGTAGTCAACAACAGTCTGTCAATTTGATTTGTTTTGGCCATGTAGGGAACAAGTTCAGCGTCTGTCAGTTTATAAAGTTCATGGTTTGATGAATTACCCCCGGTCCGTACTTAATAATAAATGAAAATTTCATACCCGCTTTACTAATTCAAGTTTATGATTCTGAATCGGTGCAGCAACTTTATTTCATGGTGCGTTAATGACTGGATGGAATGTCTTCATTTGGAAAGAAAATGGGGATAAATGACTTTTTTCGAACTGTTAATTCAAGGTATGAGAATTAATAGAAACCTCTATCAATATATAAATTGATTACCGAGACAAGGTTAATAGCACTATCGATCTGCAGTTTTGAGTTTTACAATTGACTGCCTTTACTGATCGATACGATCAGACATGTTACCGATATAAATAATCCAGCTCCTCCTATGTGGACGGTGTGTACAGGTATACAAATTATTATATGATGATCAGGATAACATCAGTAGGCTATGTTGTGTAACGTCCCTAAACTTCAAAAGGTTTTATCCAGAAAACAATGCTCCCTAGTTTACTTCCACTAGCTGAGTGCCATTCAACGCCAGTATAAAACTGACACGAAAAATGAAAAAGTTTGGGTACTGGCAATGTTAACCATGGGTACTGGCAATGTTAACCATGGGTACTGGCAATGTTAACCATAGCTACTGGCAATGTTGACCATGGGTACTGGCAATGTTAACCATGGGTACTGGCAATGTTAACCATAGCTACTGGCAATGTTGACCATGGGTACTGGCATTGTTAACTATGGGTACTGGCAATGTTAACCATGGGTACTGGCAATGCTAACCATAGCTACTGGCAATGTTGACCATGAAAGCTGTGTACAGTTTCAGATTCGACATTCACTATTCAGCCGTCGCCCAGGAGGAATTGCCATTCATAATCGAAAAAGAAATAAACAATTCATGAGATAACATTTGTAGTTCTGCTAACAAACGTGCACAATTAGTACCCCATGGAATGCTTATATTTGGTTGGTATTTGACATTGTCAATTTACCGTAAAATTCAAGCAATTCTGTTGGTGATCAATTTTCTTGAACACAGACCTTATCAATGAACTAAGGCGGACAATGAGGCGGTATAGAGAGTGTTTGGTCGTACACCTTCTTGAACCAGCAAAGAATTTTGCATGTTATGTTGTTTTTCCCAGTACATTGGTATATCCGTAATAGTGGTCGAAAGAGAAAAGCATTTTTCATTGAAAAGCCCGTTGTGTTTGATGACTACACCTTCCATAAATGTCAGAGGAGTAAATAGGCGCATTTGTAAATTCCGCAGTGTTTCGCAGATCCAATGAAGTTCCCCTAATACACAAATAGTACATATGGACGCGTATCAGCATGCTTTGAATTCCTTGCCTTGTGTGGAAATTTATGTTTCATGATTCTGGTAAAAATCGACTGACAGAGTGATATTCGCGATTTTCTACATAAAAAATCTATATCGTGTACCATCCATTATTTAACGTTTTTCTACTGATCTGCACCCCAGCTACACACAGTGTTCGTCACAGGGCAAATTTTTGAGGCGAGAACCACCTTAAATACCTATATTTACAATTAATTTTATATTATTTGTGGTTTTACCTGCTGGAACTGCAAGGACTTTACTTTGGGGCCTGTACTGGTAGAACATCTAGCACAATAGAGTCTCCTAGTGTTTGCTTTGTAAGAGTTTTCTATCAATATTTTATCGATATAACTGTTCCAGAAACGGACGCGTCCATGATTACCACTAAACGGTTTATCCTTTATATTTCTGTCGTCGAAAAGATAATGTTCGTCGCGTTGGCAACGAATTAGTCTTCCCTTTAACTTAGAACACTTTACCTGTACCATGACCACACCAATGTAGAGAACAACTACTGAATGTATCCCTACCCTACCGTTACATACATTTTCGTGCATCATTCAAATTTTATTGCAGTAGGGGAGATTGGGGTACAGTGGGACATGAGGTACAGTGGGACAAGCCGTCTAGCTCTTTTGTTAAGAACAAGAGGCACATAACATTACTATCAGCAGAAAGCTATCACCCCCATACAACTTCTATATTGATTACAAGTAAAACCTATCATTGGTAAAAAGTTAGGGACCCAAAAATTGTTTTTGAGCAGCCCAAGTAAATTTTTAGGACTGAGGATGATAGTTCGTTACGAGAAGTTTTCAGCAGTACTTCATTGCTGTTTTGTTACTACTGCGAGAGGATGGACAAAGGTACACTTTAATTATATCGAGTATTAGTTTTTTGTCATAAAAAGGAATATATCATGCACCTGGGGCAGAGTGGGACACTTTTGCCGGGGCACACTGGGACAATAATAATCAAGTGGTGAAATTTCCTTTCATCTTAAAATGCCATCAAAGTGCATTATTTTGTTTCCTAGATAGTAGTATTTGCTAATCCTGTCAGATTTGATGAGTTTTTCTAAAACTTTCAAAGTCAAATGCTTTCGTTGGGATGAGAATCACACAAAATATTTTTTTCCTCAAACTTGGCTCCTGGGAAATATTTTATGTAAAGCAGGGGCCTAAAATAGCAACCAACTTAACCACCGCTGTTGAATCTTCTAAACTCCTATGAAACATATTAGTATATACTTCTTATACAAAGTATTTTGATTATTGTCTCATCGCACCCCAGTGGGTGTCCCAGAGTAGCCCATAGTGGGGCAAACTGGGACACTTCTTTACGTTTTTAAAACAGAATTCCTGAGAAAAGTATAGCAGATATTTCAGATTTTTGTGTGTGACTATGTCATAATAAGTATAAGTTATAACGAGAGTATACAAGGCTACATTACAGGACAATTATAACAGAGATTTTTGCAAAAAGGTGAAAAATGTCCCAGTGTACCCCAATCTCCCCTATTATTTGCGTTTTTATTTGCAGTATGTACAGGAGACTATTCTGATCCACCGACGGTCATACTGCTCTCAATTTGTTGAATTTTGATTCAAACATCCTTAGTTGTATGTTACATAGAGAGTAACATAACATTCTGGATGCGAACTAATTGGTGGTGTTATAAAGAGCAATAGCAATCTCACACGTCTTGTACATTAGACCGTAACGGTATAAATCAATCTCCTACCTTGATCACGTGTTAGAGAGTTACCTATACTCGTACCTGATGACTAAGGTCCCTGATTAACCTAAATCCCCGACAATAATGCTATCCCATGAAGGAAAATCAATGTTTCTCAACAGAAACAGACCGAAGAGAAATCTATATGTATATACTATAGCCCAAAATTGATTGAGTCCGAAGGTTGTGGCTCTTGGCCAGGTCCGCGCCATTTTATACCTTCCTTTATCGATGAACACTTAGAACATAAAGTGGGTCTTCTAGCCCCACAGAAATGCAAATGAACAGAACATTGATTCGCCAAGCCACAGCGGTTTTAACCGGAAAGAACCCACCATGACTCTAAGGTAACTATGTGATTGCATTGAGCTTCGATCTGATAAAGGCAAAACTCGGAAATTGGCAAGCTCCCAACGGGAGATGGGCATGCTTTGGTTACCTGGGAATGTTGTGTAGAGGGCTTTTGTTGGCGCTATCAAACCTAATGAATGACCGGCTCGTGCATTGTTATACCGAGTATTATATTGTACGTTTTCTGATGTTGAAACTTGTATTCCCCAGTTGAATGGTGTTCACTGTAAACGAGCGTGCTCAATAAAACAAAGAGATTTCACTGCTGTTAAAGCTACAATAATATTACTTTTACGACGGCAATACTTACATCCTCAGGAAATTGTAACTATGGTATGAGAGCTGAGTTAGCATACTTTTTTCTAGTTTGTATGACAGTTATTCAAACTTCAAGTCTCAGATCCGTACGGTGGCTCATAAGGGACATGCAATGTTTTTTTAGTTTTATATTTATTTTCTTTACTTTTACATTATTTTTTTATTTTTCGACTTTCCACCCTTCCCGAAATTACTTTTCACCCTCCCCGAAATTACTTTCCACCCTCCCCGAAATTACTTTTCACCCTCCCCGAAATTACTTTCCACCCTCCCCGAAATTACTTTTCACCCGCCCCGAAATTACTTTCCACCCACCCCGAAACTAGTTTCCACCCGCCCCGAAATTACTTTCCACCCGCCCCGAAATTACTTTCCACCCGCCCCGAAATTACTTTCCACCCTCCCCGAAATTATCATGTGACCGAAGTCATGTGACCACACACCTCGCTGAAGCAGGCATTATGGCGGCTCCCATACTTACTTCGATAACACTTCTGTTGGACCGGATCAGCCGGAGAGCCGCCATAATGCCTGCTTCAGCGAGGTGTGTGGTCACATGACTTCGGTCACATGATAATTTCGGGGAGGGTGGAAAGTAGTTTTGGGGAGGGTAGAAAGTAGTTTCGGGGAGGGTGGAAAGTAGTTTCGGGGAGGGTGGAAAGTAATTTCGGGGAGGGTGAAAAGTAGTTTCAGCGCAAGTGAAAAGTAATTTCGGGGAGGGTGAAAAGTAATTTCGGGGAGGGTGGAAAGTCGAAAAATAAAAAAATAATGTAAAAGTAAAGAAAATAAATATAAAACTAAAAAAACATTGCATGTCAGTAGTATATAAAAGACCGATTCCCTATTATTTATGCAAATGAGATGACGTCACGTGACTGACCTTTCCCACCTCCAACACAGAAGAGTTCCAATCTAGGGGGAGGTAACTCTGGGTGACTATAGTTCCGGCAAAGGTCCCTGGGTATGTATATTCCTCCGTGGTGATGCGGTCTGGCGGTAATGCGGTCACGGAAGAAAGCTTCCGCGGACAAAAAGTAGTCCCTAGACTGGAAATACGCTGCATGGTCCGATTGGGTCGAGTGAGGTATCCATGTGAAGCATTCGTGAAGGGGCATCTGATGGGGTGGGTGTGGTGTTGAAATATCGTCATTCTGCGCATGCGCAGTATATAAAACAGTAGTATATAAAGTTGAAATTGGGTATGATTGACCTACTTTTGTGGAGCATGTGTGGAGGGATTTCCCAGTGGGGGTTTCCCACGGGAGGGGATTCCCCAGTGGGGGTTTCCCAATGACGATCACGTGATCAAGGCATGTCTAGACTTGTTCTGGGTTGTACAGTTCTGCCATACGGAGGATGGGTACTAGTATTTCAAATAAATTAAAATTAATTAATTAATTAATTTTAATTAATTACTTGTAAAATGGCGGTGTTTTTAGACGGCGCAAGGTAGCAAACGAGGCGGTGGGCACGTCACGGGGAGAAAAAACCCTCACATTACCCTCAAAAAACCTCTAAGCCATATAATAATAATAAACATAATCTGTAGGTGTTGTACCATGTTAATAGGATCAGTCTAGCATCTGTACCACCCTAGGGTCGAGTGTTTATTGTCCCGTGTATCTCCGCAAGAAAACAACAAACAAAATGGCGGCTCCAGGATGGTGCGGGGACGCCCTTTCCCCATCACGGCGTCGACCGTAGCGCCATCTGCACACATTGACGCAAGGGAGACAACTCGTGTGGCCCAAGGATATGGAAATAGCCGTGTTGGAGCTAGGGGAGTGACTACTGGTCCAGTGGGGTCGAGTGAGGTATCAATGTGAAGCCTATGTGAGGGGGCATGTAATGGGCTGGGTGTGGGGTTGAACTAGCGTCATTCTGCGCATGCGCGGTGGCCGAAGGGTATGAAAATAGCCGTTTTGGAGCTAGCGAAGCCAATAATGGTCCAATGGGGTCGAGTGAGGTATCAAAGTGAAGCTTATGTGAAGGGGCATCTGACTGGACTAGCGGCTTGGGCGTTGTCACCAATCTGCGCATGCGCGGTGGCCGAAGGGTATGGAAATAGCCGTGTTGGGAGCTAGCGAAGCCAATAATGGTGCAATGGGATCGAGTGAGGTATCAAAGTGAAGCTTAGGTGAAGGGGCATCTGACTGGACTAGCGGCTTGGGCGTTGTCACCATTCTGCGCATGCGCGGTGGCCCAAGGGTATGGAAATAGCCGTGTTGGGAGCTAGGGGAGTTACTACTGGTCCAGTGGGGTCGAGTGAGGTATCAAAGTGAAGCTTAGGTGAAGGGGCATCTGACTGGACTAGCGGATTTGAAATAGCGTCATTCTGCGCATGCGCGGTGGCCCAAGGGTATGGAAATAGCCGTGTTGGGAGCTAGCGAAGCCAATAATGGTGCAATGGGGTCGTATGAGGTATCAAAGTGAAGCCTAGGTGAAGGGGCATCTGACTGGACTAGTGGGTGTGAACTAGCGTCATTCTGCGCATGCGCATAGACGTTTTGGAGCTAGCGAAGACAATAATGGTCCGATGGGGTCGAGTGAGGTATCAAAGTGAAGCTTAGATGAAGGGGCATCTAATGGGTTGGGTGTGCGGTAGCCATTCTGCGCATGCGCAGATGCAATGCGGAGCTCTCGTCCAATCAGAAGCGAGTATTTCAAATCCGCCACGGAGCTCTCGTCCAATCAGAAGCGAGTATTTTGACCCGGTGCATTATGGGACATATCCAAGATGGCGGCACGTATGTTCAAGATGGCGCCACATCCGGTGTCGAAAACTGGCCATTTTTGTCGGGATGGGGTCACCTAGTGTCGAAAACTGGACCCTGTATGGGTCCCGCTAGACGTGTTGGAGCTAGGGGAGCCACGAATGGTCCAATGGGGTCGAGTGAGGTATCAAAGTGAAGGGGCATCTGACTGGACTAGTGGGTTTGAACTAGCGGCATTCTGCGCATGCGCAGTCTGGCCGTAGTATAGAAATAGACGTGTTGGAGCTAGGGGAGCCCCTAATGGACCGATGGAGTTGTATGAGGTATCCATGTGAAGCATTCGTGAAGGGTCATCTGATGGGTTGGGTGTGCGGTAGGAATATCATTCTGGGCATGCACAGACGCAATGTGGAGCTCTCGTCCAATCAGAAGCGAGTATTTCAAATCCGTCACAGAGCTCTCAGCCAATCAGAAGCGAGTATTTTGACCCGGTGCATTATGGGCCATATCCAAGATGGCGGCACGTATGTTCAAGATGGCGGCACATCCGGTGTCGAAAACTGGCCATTTCGTCGGGATGTGGTCACCTAGTGTCGAAAACTGGACCCTGTATGGGTCCCGCTAGCGCCTTGACGCCATGATATAGACCGGAGAGAGAAAACAACAACAACAAGGATGACACATGAGGGAACAACAACAACAACAAGTTTTTTTTCATATAGTTTATTTTCCCCTTCCATCATAACATACCCACGCTGGGGGAGCCGCGTTGGGTATGTTTACAATTCAAGAAAGACTCTTGGCCAATCAGAGACCGCCATTTGCATCTGTCCTATTCGTTCCTGTCCGTTAGATGTATTCTTGTCCAATCAGAAGTCGCCATTTCAGAGAGTTCCTTCTTCGGTCATGTTCATTCTGAACCGTTTATTCTAATCATCGTCGGACAGGCCTGGATATTCTTCGGGCAGCATGTCCTGAAACAGTTGTTTGCGCATTCTGATCGCATTTTCCAGGGCCTCTGTGGATGGTAGTCCCATATCCTCTTCCAAGTGACGCTTGGTCTTCATGATGGACCTGTGCGTGGGGTCCCCTTTCATTTCAAGCGGTAGTAAGGTATACTGTTCATAGATCGCCATGGCTGTTTTCCTGATGCGGGAGCGCATTTGGGTGTACGTCTGTTGTAAATTATCCTCTCCGGCGTCCTCGATCGCTTCAGCGTGAGTATTGATAGCTGCTGTCACAATACGATCCCAGAAGGTAGGTTCTGCCTCACTTTCCTGGGATGTAGGCTGACTCTCTGAGGTCAAGCTCTCCATATCAGTAGATATACTGTCAGCAATCTTGGATTCGGTATCAGTCGATGCACTCTCATCAATCTCTGTATCAGTATCTGCCTCAACGGGCTCCTCGGCGTCTTCAATCCCATGTATATTTTTCTGGTGTCGCATCATATCGTAATGTCTGGTGAACGTGCGTTCACACTCAGAACAAGTATAAGCCATGTTGACGGTTGAACGTCGACTGTGCGTGTTTTGGGAATACGCTCGCTTTTATAGACAGTAACGGTCATCAACGCTTAGCTCAACGCTTCAACGCCCTGGTGAATTAGCTCAGAAGCTCTGATTTCATGGAATTGACATCAATTCATCGAAATGCAGTGACGCCCGTCAACGCCCGTCGTTACGCCTTAACGCTCGTCTCAACGCTTTAACACACTTTCTTAACGCTTTAACGACGTTTAATGATGCGTTCGAACAAATGTTTCTTTTGTGCTATTGCTCTGACATACGCCGCTTTCCAGTTCATGCCCGAGGTTTTCAACATCGACGCTGTTCTTTCAATTTCCATATGGACTGGATCCTTATCCAACAATTTCATATGGGTCAGTAAGTCGACATACTGCTGACGTAAAGCCCGTCGTAGTCTGGGTGCCAATCTGTTATGGGCTAAAATTGCAGCTTCCTCTTTCGAATACCCTTTGCGTTGAAACTTGTTTCCTGTGGCCTCCAAAATCTCGCCCATCTCGGCGTCCATACTTTCTTTGAACAAATCCTTCCATAGCCTCGAGTTCACATTATGTTCTTCAACCTCGGGTTGGGCCTTCACGGTTGGATGATATTCCGGGACTGGTGATATGAAGAAGGCCCGCTGTACGGGGGTGGGTTGCTGCTTCACCAAATGTGGACTCGGTGGATGGTGTAGGGGCTGTGGTGATTCCTCGCCGGGTAGCAGGTGGGTCGTCAGCCGGCGATCTTCGGGGGTATGGGCTTTTAAATCTACGAACAGGTAGCCGTACGGACGACTTGTCGCTTCTTGAAACGCCTGCATGAAATGGTCGATGTTCTGAGGATAAATTCGACTACCAAACACACGAATTTGTGCTCTGTCAATGGGGTTGGAGAACAACACAAAGTATTGGCAGTTCAAGGCAATATCTCTGGACGCCTTCCCTTGAGGAAAGAGATTCTGGGTCAAATAGATGACGGACAGATTGCGATGATGGGACCCTTTGGTGAATAGGTCGGCGATTTTCGAATTGTCCTTGGCCGCACTCATCAGATCATCTAGCACTACCACGTTGGTCTGCTCGGGGTCAAAGTAATACGGTTCGTCTATGTCATGAGGAATCCCTGGGACGAAACTCACATTCTGTAATCGCGTAGTTTCGTAGGCGGGCTGCCATTGGCTATAACACCAAACAACACGTGTCGGAGCTGGGGTTGCCACACCTTCCTCTAAGAACTTCATTACCCAGGACGTCTTTCCACATGCCGTAGGGCCGCTCACCGTCATCTTGTAGGGATGCTCTACTGCACTTGCTGGACCTATAGCGGGACTCGGTGGTGTCTCTTGGTTGTGTTTGCCTTGAATGTGCCTGATCATACTATCGCGACGAGAGAAGCTTCTCTTACAGAACGTACACGTACACGACATGTTGATCTGTCGACCAATACATAAGGACTGATGAGGGACACATGTTCATTCTTATATGTACAGACACCACCACCACCACCACCACCACCGCCACCACCGGGCGTTGACGGGCGTCAACGCCCGGTGGTGGTGGTGGTGGGAACTTCCGTGTGGCAGAGCTCTTGGATCGGAGCTCTTGGAGCTCAAAGCCTGTGGAGCTCAGATCTCGTAAGTGACATTTGCATACGACCTCTGTGAGGTCACTTCCGCTTCCGTTCACGTGACCGGAACTGACCTTTGACCCGGCGCGCAAAGGTTTCCACCGCGGTGGAAACCTTTACACCGCGCGCG
>JAVTVY010021582.1:0-86863 GCA_036873755.1 Hanleya hanleyi | reverse complement strand
ATACATATATTTCAAACTTTATATGCACTTTCCAATGCTTGATTCAAGCTTAAGGTGTGTATACTTTGAGTTTCAACACAGACTTACTGTTCCAATGGGCATGTCAGGGGTAGAATTTCGACGCGAATCCGGGAATCGACTCGCGTGAGGACTCGCCTGAAATGGAACTTGCGCGAATCCAGTTGGATTCGCGCAAGCAAAGCTTAGCTTAATCAGTGTGTTGTTCATTCAGAGAGATTTATTCTATATTTCACGGAAATTCAAGCCAATTAGCTGACCTGTAATCAGTAAACTCCGAGATATCCTTTCACCTTGCAAAACGTGTACAGAAACGAACAATGGCGGTCTTCATATGTTTGATGACGTAATGCGCTAACTAAGCTTCGGAAACCTTTGCTCGATTATTTTTTGAGAGCCTCGAACACTCTATGTAATGGTTCCCGACTGGCGCCAAATAGGTCAAGTGTATTCTCCTTCGCTCGGCTGCTGGTGCAAATCTACGTACGTTAAACCCAACAGGCGAAAACGGTCTATATGAAGGAATTGAATGCTAACACGTGGTCTTCAGACGGAAAGTACACGAGGGTGAAAATGAAACCTGGGACATTTTGGATATCATTTAGCAGATGAATTTGATTCGGATTCGTTCATAATTAGAATGACAAACAATTTCCCCTAAGACAGCACATCGGGCAAAGTAGGATCAAGCGGTAGGAATTTTATGAAAATAAAAAAAGATCGTTTCTTCAGAGACTTTGCCTGCATGAGACCTGTCATGAACAACAACAACGCAGTCTACCGCTTTACGTTGGGAACACGCATTTCTTCAGAAGTCAGTTTATTTGAGGTCAAGATTTTACCTTGAACGGCATTGCACTTCTGTGACTCTTGAACTTTTGTTGGTAATTTTTATCTTTCACTGTAAAAACCGTCAACGTATGAAATGAAAATGTGGGACAAAAATATCTGGAATTTCCATATTTTTTTAATGTTGTTGCGTGTCTGATATAAATCCATGGCAAACTGTTAGGCCTAGTCTTTATATAAAGGGTCATTAATAATAATTGTTTGTTTTACTGCTTGCCAGGAAATGAGGCAGGTGACCAGATTTTATTGATTTTTTTTTGTGGAAATGCAGACAGTTTCTTTTTTTTATGCAATACAAAAGAAATAAAATTCAGAGTATATATACTTACCACTTAGCAAAAATGTTTAGGTTGAATACTGCTCATCAGTGGAGATAACCAATTTAAGGTGTGCTAACCACCCTCCTGAGAATAAATAAGGCGATTTCAATTTTTCCCATTGAGAAGTTTACATCTAGTTGCGCAGTAACCCGCACTGATGAAAATGGCAAATGGTCATGAAATGCTGAGTGCAGGCAATTTGGATTCTCACAAACTGTGCCACAGGGAATCCAAAGTCCGCAAATTTAGATTCTTTGGATTCTCGCAAACTAAGCCACTGAGAATCCAACTGGATTCTCGCAAAATTTTGCGAAATTCTACCCCTGCATGTTCCACCAAAATCTGGGAAATTAAATGCAAGATTCAAATTGACTTGACTCTTATCATGAATTACGATCTCTCAGATTTTGGTGGAACATGCCCATTGGAACAGTAAGTCTGTGTTGAAACTCAAAGTATACACACCTTAAGCTTGAATCAAGCATTTGAAAGTGCATATAAAGTTTGAAATATATGTATGAAGGCAGTGTGACATCACTGGACCTAAATATGATTGCAACAGACCACCATAGAATACCACGTTTTATTTGCAGTTTACTCTGTGTAATAAAATCGTAAAAAATTACAATAAATATTTTCACACACTGTTTGCAATGGTCTTTCATTTGATGGAAACTTTACTTTCAGAGGGTTTACGATCACTTGAAATAACAAAGTGGCATATCTTTAGAGATTCACTAAGAAATTCTGAGAAAACTATCCTTCTAATTTGGGAATAGAATTAATTAGACAAGGCATATTCTATTATAAAGCATACCACCTACAGATCTCGCATTTTTGTTTTTAATTTTTGTTGTTGTAGAAGCTAATAATTTCAAACTGTATAAAATAATCACCAAAAAAAAACCCCACAATGTATTGAAAGCATAATGAAATATCAAAGCAAAATTCATTTATATTCATTCAGTCAAATGACGTTAGCAACAGTTTTGGTACATGTATTCTAAATCCATTAAACATTTCAGCTTTATTTAAATCCTTCGGGATATTCACATCACTCATTCCCTTGGGACATTTTGAGATCAGCTATCTGTCACAGGTGTGTTTTGAAATCTTAAAGAATGGCATTAAACGAAAATGACGTTAGCAACACAAATGACGTTAGCAACAGTTTTCCTGGTGCTCAAAAGTATGTTTACTCATCCATTAGAAGATTAGGTTATTTTTGTGTACCAGCTTGTTTGCTTGTTAAATTTTTCTAACATCATTTACCTTGACAGATCTGAAGTTAGACACCAATTTTATTTCACTTTCATATCTTATTATTCTCGTTTGCCTTGATTTTTTACTAGCGTGATGTGCCAGTAGTGCTCAAATAATGACAAGCATGTAATGGTTACAACAGCTGATTCAATTTGTTTTGTCTAAAGTCATCATCATTTGAAATGTTGCTAACGTCATTTTTGTTATGACGTATGCTTTATAATAGAATACACCACAAGGGGTACGTTTTACTGTTGAGGGGAGAGATATTCATGAAGACAGACCTACCTTATTAAGGATGAATATTCTTATGAAGACAAAGAGAGCGGATGACATAACACCAGACAAGATAGGGGAGATAAACCATGAACCAACTGAAATAAGTAAATTTCACCAATTAATGATCTGATAGTGTTGCATTTACATGGAAGTCATAGATTATATCATCATTTATCAACCTCTTAGATTGCCATATTAGAAGCTGGAAAGCTTTCAGAACTACAAGAACAATTTAATGGATATTAAATTGTTGTAGGCTTTTTAATTGAGGACAGAATCATGCAAGGAAAGTTACTCAAGTTCAAACAGAGATGTGCTAGATGCAGTTTCGGAACATTTAGAATCTTTTGAAAATAAAAGCAAATTCCAGAACATTTTAGAGTGTCAGTGAAATGATTCAAAATTACTGACAAGAGGGTCAAGAGGGTCAAGAAGGTATTCAAATATAGAAATAGAAAACACTGATTTATTAAATCCTGAGCACAACTCCTTCAAAACTTGGCCAAAGCTACATGTAAGCTTGCATAACCCACCGCAAGATTTCTGAAAACCCTGTTTTAGCCGTCTGACCCATAATCAGAATTGGGTTTTGGGCAGTTCTTGGGTGCATTACTCCCAAACCAGTAGGTCAGTTCAGGTGACAAGTCTTAAGGTAGTTGGACTGATTATCAGAGACACTTAATCCCCATGCCCAGAACACATTTCTCTGTTCAAAAGATCTTGAGGTGAACCTGTCAGTTGTGGTCGGAATTTGATGTTTTCAACCATACATCCCTAAATCTTGAAAAAGCTCAATATTCAGAACACGGATATGGGAGTGTTGATCCCAAATCTATACGAGTGGCAAGTAAAGATGGGGAGCATTTTTTGTTGATCTGCTTTCAATCAGATTAGCATGTCTGGTAACATACAGTTTATCTAAAAAGCTCTCCACGGGGCATGCAGGCCATTCATGTACAAATGTACTTACTGACTAATCCAATCTTTCTCCACTGGACCCCAGCACCTCCATGGGCAACGAGGGCAAACCCCACTGTGGCCCCAACAATACTGTGGGTGGCAGACACTGGCAGGCGGAGGAATGTAGCAAATAGAAGCCAGATACAAGACCCTGAAAGAAGTGTGACAAGAATGATACAAGATCAGCTTTCAATGTTTTTACTGATATAATTCTGAATGACAAATTTCATTCATTTTATATCAGGATGCAGATTGAAGTAACACCTGTCTGACAGCCAGGATGCAGGCTGAATTAACACCGGTCTGACAGCCAGAGACAACCTAAAATTAGCATGGGCATAAGCGAATTCAAATTGATCAGTGGGCCAATATGAGGGATTATGGACTCCCATCTTGGACCAATATGAGGGATTATGGACATCAGCCAATATGTTACAACCTGGAAGAGTGTAATTTCACACTCCTTAAAATCATTTTTCAAATTTTAAAAATGTGATTCACAGCAATACTGATATTTTCAAAAACTGTATGAGTGATTCTCAAAGATTTTAAGGTGGTTAACTTGAGAAAGTTCAAGAGCTTCTAGGTCAAGGACTATTTGAAGGATTAAAAAAGGATTTCTGTTTAAGAATAAGGAGTTTAGTAAAGCAGCTCCTTGAAATTAAGGCATGAGTTCTTTGAAAAGAATGGCATATGCCGGTTAATATTCAAATGGGATATACTATGCCCAGTGTAGAGTTCTGATCAACATGGATAGAAGTTCCAATTAGAATGGCATACCCTGGCATTCCCTCAGTGCTATTGTACGGCAAGCCATATGATATGCCATCCTTTCTTTGGTGAGTTCAAAAATGGAGGCCAGGGAGTTTCTAAGACATGTGAGAGTTCCAACTCAGCGCAGCATGCCACACAGTTTGGAATGCATTATCCCAGTTCCTAGTAAGCCCTAATTTCAAGAAGCTCCCCAACATGAAAATCAAAATTACTTCTGAGTGAATATTTTTACATATTAATATTGGGTTGCCAAGAAAACGGTTAATTTCCAGGGCTTCCAGTTATTGTATTACCAGGCTTCGAATTTGATGGCGGCAACGACGGCAAATTTTCACCAAGTACACGGCTGCCGTGAAGCCTCTAGTGGCCTACGTGACCCTAAAAATAAAACCAATCTTATTTCCATCATGATGTGTTCGCATTTTCTCTCTCTTTATTCTTTGCTTTGGTAATTTCATAGGAAAAGCAAAGTCCTTCGGTGATCGGTGGTTTCGTTTTAGCTTTCCCTCTTCCTGTTACCGTAAACAGCATCGTACAGTTTGACGACATCTGTATTTCGGGAGTCACCTGTTTTTGATTCAATTACACTTCAATGGATGGTTCCCATTTGGCAATTCGGATTACTCTCCCCTTGGTCAGCCTACAGAGAGCGGGTCGCTTGGTTCAGTCATTGGATTGACAGTTGAAGTAAATAATGCAATAATGCCGTCACACGAACGTATTTCTGCGACCAAATATCGGGAACTGGAGAAGGGGGCTTCAAACATGCGAAAGCTAGATGCATTCTTTCGTATTACTGGATAAGATCTTCTTTTATAATTTGTATATTTACAGACAGTATGTTGCTACCTTTTGAATGTTTTACAACAACAACAAACAGTTGTGAAAATGTTGTGATATTATAGGCCGAGTTTTGCAAAATATATGTGGGAATAGGATGGAGATATATAAGTCTAGACAGGGCGTATGACTATATGAGGCCCATAATAACTCAGGCTTGGGGAAATTTCAGTTTTATTTATTTCATGGCAATATCTTCCATAAGACCTGCAAACAAAGTGGACCCATGCAGTGCCCTTAGTATATTAACACATTTGGCCTTGCTGCCTGGTCCGTTGGCCTTGATGCCCCCAAAATCTAGTCATTATCCAAGGTCAAACTGGCCTTGCCCTATATTCCCCCAAATTCAAAGCCTGTATTACAGTACCGGTACTTACCAACTAAAGCAGACACATTTCCCACCATAAGGACTTCCTCTGTGCCATTATATGGTGCAACATCTATAATGCCTTTCCGTATGGTATCAGAAACTTTGGCACCTGTAAAAGTAAATTTTCTTTCTTCAGGTCGATTGGAAATTTGGAAATTTCAAAGTCCTTCTGTTTTTAGTTCTGAGAATTGGATATATCGGTATTGTGTTTTAAAAAGTGAAATGTGGCCATTTTTTTTTTTTTTTTTTCCTTTTTATTTTTGTGAATTCTCAGAAGATTGTGGCACTAAAAGTTCTTTAAATGCCTCGTATTATCATATACAGTAGATGTACATTGTACCATGTGTACTACATGTACATGTATTACTACATTCTATTATTCTATTCTATTATTCTATTCTATTATTCTATTCTATTATTCAAGCCTCAAGCTAAGACATACCTAAGAGAACAGTGATGACACATGCCCAAGAGAACAGTGATGACACATGCCTAAGAGAACAGTGACGACACATGCCTAAGAGAAGTGATGACTCGGAACAGTGACAACACTTTAATTGCTAAGTGAACAATGATAAGACATACCTAAGAGAACAGCCCCAAGGGTTTCAAATATGCTGGCAAGGATGCAGGCCTGGAACAGAGTCAACACTTTGGACCCGACTGACGTCCCAAACGAATTCGCAACATCATTCGCTCCGATTCCAAACGCCAAAACGAATGCCACGATGAATCCTGTTATCACCATCCATAGTTGATCGCTGTCCATAATATCCATGATGTCGTCGTCGTATTCGTTGAAGTCACTACGGAAGACTAGTAGTCACACCAAGAATTCTTTGGTTAGAAAATTTCAATAATATCTCCTATGGAAAGTCACTGTCACCGACCAGCCTTTCCTGGAAAAAACAACCATAGAAACGGATGAATTACAAGTCAGCCGATATATATAGTCTGAGTGTTACATCGGGAGAACTTCTATTGGCTGATACCAAGGGCAAGGCTATTCCAGTTTAAAGATGGGAAGAGGGTGCAACTGATATTTTTCAATAATCCCCTCCCCTCTAGACTTGAAATGCCATCATTTAATATGATTATCTCCAATTTACATTTCAATACAGAACTGCAAATTACATGTAACTAATTACCAAACAGACAAGAGAATCACCAAACCATGACTTTCAACTGATGCATATACTCCCTTTATCCATTTGCAACTGGAATAGCCCTGAAAACAAAAAGCAAAAAAAAAAAAAAAAAAACAATCCCGGAGTACTGAATTTAGGACACATGTCATCTTATACCCATCTTTGTCAGATAAATCTTCTTTTTTTTTCGACCTACTTTTTCATCTGGTCGACGTTCTTAATGCTTGACTTGTGCTAGTAAAAACATTTGAATATGTCCGTGCACAACATCGACCATACAAAGCAGCTTTAACTCTTTGCCCAATTGAAGACCCAAGTGCACATGTTCCCATGCTCAGGCCGTTGTTAATTAATTCTTTGTTTCTCGTAACCTTGCTTTTGAAAATAGACATGCTGAGGGCGATAATTATTAATTATTAATTATTACCTAGCGAGAAAAAAAAAAATACTAAAACAAAACTTGGGATGCAAAATTTGAAAATATAAAACCTTTTACTGGACTAGATTTATCAAACAAAACCTCTGCTAGAGGAACAGTGACCTGTTAATTAAATGAATAAATGCATACATAATAACCATTAAAAAGAAATAACGGATCACAATCCATAGACATGACTCATTGACATAAAATACATTATGTGAGGTGTCATATATGGAGCTAATTTAGAACTGGTTTCCATCAGATTAGTACTGGCTAACAATATTAAATCAGCCTTCACCAAAGCAACCATAAATAGTAATAATATTAATCCTAATTTTTTAGGATTCATAAATTTTACTATATTAAAATACAGCTGTCCAAAGCAAGTCACTGGTCAACAACAACAACAACAGCTTTGGTCTAATCACGATGCCTTCTTCTGATTTTCAGAGTCAGTAAAGACTTGGAAGAGAAGTCTTTCTTCTCTTCCAAGTCCGCCACTGTGGATTCTTGATTCATGGCACTGAGTGATTTATATAATTTATTTGTTGATTACAAGCGCCCATATAAGGCAGGAGAATCATCGACGGAAGTTTCAAATCTGCCTTGGAAAGAAAACGCTCGATGACAGAGCTGGCGGTCGTCTTTTCAGAGAATAGGAAAGTTGTGAATTTAACATAAAACTGACCGTTTGTTTAAGCTATCGTGGCTCCGTTGGCCAAAATCATTTTGATCAAAACCAGGATGAATGCGATCAACCATGCGGACATTTCTACATTCATTGCGCGGTGTACGAGGAACGAAAGGGGTGTATGATGAATATACTTCCGTTCGATTTGAGAACTCCGCGTGCAAATCGATATCTAGTTTGCAGACGAATAGTTATACTTCTTCACTTCTCAATGCATATTTCGTTAGATTACATTGTGGATGTTCAGTTTGTTGTTATTTACTGTTTTTGCGATCAGACAAACTACGGAATTGAGACCACAGAATTTCCTTTCGGAGCTCCGACTGGAAAACATAATGACGTAGCTTAGAGGATTCCCAAGAAAGTTTGCCGTTTCATTGGTCAGTTTATGGGGAATCCCTTGAACTGCACAACAGGTGGCGCTGCAGTGCCCTTCGAAGGGATGACGGCTTTACGAAACTTGTTACGACAATCTCGGTATTTTACGAGCAATTTAATCACTGGAGAGCGCTGCTTCGCGAAATCAGAACTCATTATAGGCATTTTTTTTTAGGGATCAGTACCAATAATTAATACAATGCGTAATTATTGCTTGCAAAAATACCGATGCGGGCGGGTTACGGGAAACGAACCATTAATTAACAGCGGCCTCAGTCAAACAGAGAACTGTTTTGTGGAGCAACCGAAGTTGCATCGTCCATTTTTGAGGGTATTCCTGTACTCGTATTCATCAAAATTACCAAATAATTTGAAAAAACTTCTGTGGTTTAATTCTATGGGGTGAGTGAGTGAATATGATTTAACGTCACTTTCAGCTATTATTCAGTCATATCACAACGTTGGGTCCTATTCCTTTTCACACCCGGGAACCACATGGGTGGGGTCCTATAATCCTATTCCTTCTCACACCCGGGAACCCCATGGGTGCCTCAGTTAGCCGCCTCTTACGACAAGCTCTCTGAGGAGCTGAGGTCTATTCTTACCATGACCTGAGTGTGCACATCGACATCGCAGGTCAATCCCTGGAAGCCCCACGGGGCTTAATTCTAGTATGGTAAGTGTATTCAGTTGTAACCTAGTAATGCTGGAGTCAAACGAAATCCCCACCCCCCCAACCTCGGGCAAGGGTTTAGTGGTGGATTACCTGGGGATTCACAACATGTTTACGCCCCAGGGAGTGGGGTTTTCACACATTTTCAGTCCTCTTTATCTTGGGATTCAGTTAAGACTTCTTCTACCTAGGGATGGGACATAAATTGTATTTGCTTGATTGGCTGGGGCAACAAGAATTTGTCCTGGGCAAACAAAAATGAATGAGTTAGTAGCCGGATGGGCAGTCTCATAAAATAAAAAAAACGGCCATCATTTTAACTTTTGTGCTCTTTCGGCGGACTGGGTGCTGCCATTTTGAATTATTGAAATGAGATCAGAATACAAGTCAGTTTAACTTTGGATTTACGAAGAAAGGAGACAGGCTTTGTGAATGGCTGTTCCAGTCTATCAATGAGAACAAGCATTATAAATCATGAAACCACTGATGATCATTGCAATGATAACAAACAACACCTGTCTTCTAGTGAGTAGTGTTTTACTGATTGAGAACTCTTCTTGTTGCTATTATGGCTGAAATATTGTCAGCTGCAATGTTAAATCAAATTTCTCTCTAAAATCCGCCTGCTATCGCATCCCCCAATAAGTTCATTAAAGAATTTCTGAAATAAACCAAAAATTTATTGAGCAACTTGAAAGTACTGTCGGGCAACTTGGAATGCTGTTCATGTTGCCCTTTGGGTGGGCACCCAAATTGTTTATTCTATTTTACACCTTGATTGAGATACAGAGAAACAACATGTTTTGGAGCAGCCCACACAATTCGGAAAACTCGCTTCCGCAAAAATTATGTCATATTGAAATTATTTCTATTTAACACCATGTTGAATGTTGCTGAGGTGAACTGATTATGCCACGGCAATTACTGATTGCCAATCAGGGCCTGATCCAGGCCGTTTTTGAACCCGTTATAACGGGTTTGGGCGCCATGAATTTGGGCGCCCAAATGAGAAAAAAAAAACGAAAAAGAAAAAACAAAAAAACAAAAAAAAACAACAATATTTTTGTTAGCAAATTCCCTCTGAACAGGCTGAAACCTATATTAATGCAATTACTATTGCCAAATATTAAGTTATCAGGCTGTATTTAGACCATTCAATACTCCCACAGCTTCCATGGGCTTCGACAGTCCCACATCGCGGCCTATTTCACTATAACTTATCACACTCTGCACCAGGTAAAAGGGTGCCCAAACTAAAAGTCTAGATCAGGCCCTGCCAATGGTGAATTGTGAGGGCTGTTGCGGGGTCTTTTGTCGGTCATTTTTTGGAGAGTATCTAATTCTGGTACATAGGATGATGCAGGTCTTCAATACTGAGTATCGAATACCACTTGAAAATTAGCAAGGCCTGCACAGGTACATGTAATAAAACAGGAAAAGGAGAGAGAGAGTTGAATTTCATTTGCCTTCAGCAATATACATGTAGCAGCATTTTTCTGTATACAATCTATTACGTAAAAATCATTCCATCAAGTCTGACATACTGCTTGGGGCAATTCCACTCTAGCCACAATGTTCAAGTTTGTATCATGATGAAAACTGAGAATTCCAGTTTCGACCAGTGGAGACTAGTTCCAGTTCCAGTTTGTACCGGTAGAGACGAGAATTTCAGTTTATTCTACCAGGGATTTCAAACCTCCAATAAGTTAAGATAATGTGAGCTTTATTAATAACTTGTTCCAAGCTCCTAACTTAAGACATGTACATGTACTAATGTTAATTTGTAGCTATGTTTTCCACACAAACACAAATGTGGGTTATCAATAATTGTGAATTAATGTTTGCAAAGCTTAGTTGCTCATATTAAGAAAGTGAGTAAGTTTTACTCATGAAAATATAAATCCCTTATCTATTTCAATTATTTGCCCTCAAAATATAGATGAGGGATGGTCATGCAAAACAACCAATCAACGGACAATGGCCGTATCTCCCATTATAACATTACATAGTAACTCATGTTACATGTAAATAGTAACTCATGTTACAATAAAGTAACTCATGTTACAAATTTCAGCAGCTTCATGAATTACATGCATGTTGCTTGGGTGAAATATGAATTCCACTGCTATCATTTCTTTCAGTGTGTACGATATCTAGGAGAGCACCAAAATACCGAAATATTTAAACGAAATTTCATGGAAAAGGATAACATAAGCTTTCAAGAGAACATTTTTGAAAGCATATTTCAATTGGATACCGTCTCTACCAAATTTGGATGCAATAAAACCTTATCGAAGCAACGCTGGCAAACTGACTTCGCAAAATCAGGGTAATTTGGCCACATTACCGCGATTTTCCATGTTGAAATCCTACTGTATTGAATGGAAGCCCCAATTTTTATTACATTTTCCGATTCAGCATTGTTCCGGAAAACATTTTTGAGAAAATGACAATTTAACTTCATAGACAATATGAGCTTTTCTATGAAAATAGAGACATTTTTCATAGAATTCCTATCTGATGATTAAATCATTATACTAAGTACGTAGACCATATAAACTCCTAATATGCAAGAATAAGCCTGGTGGCATGGTGACCCATACATTTCATATCCTTTATTTCGATTTAGCGGAGGCTAACTACTGCTGAACAGAAAATTAATGGAGCAATATGACCTGGTTTAATCAAAGATCAAATCATTGGTTATGACGTCAACATGACGAAGGGTAGGATAAATACCGGCATGTGCTGATAATGAATGGATGGATGACTGACATGTACCTGTAGACTGTATGTATCAGCTTGTGAACAAGCTAAGAATAGCAACCACAATCTAGCATGAGTTCAGTACTGACATTCTTGTACAATACAGCATGTATACACACATGTACACTATACACTACCACAGCTTCACGCCTCTCCGATCCATTTAATACTAGTAAACTATACGTCATTTTCATATTACCATTGTTCCAACAATAACCATGCATGCAAGTTGGGGTCAGGACATACTAGCATGCAACATTTCGGCACATGTCATGTCTTTTCAGCCATGTTTCATGCTGCTGTCTAGCACAACGCGATGTCCAGGTATGTCGAAATTTTGGCATGCGAAATTTTGGCAAATATTTTTTACAGGCCAAATTCTCGATTTCAATTGTCTTGTAGTGATTGTCCAGTTGTGAAAAATGTGGTTGAATCTGTTTGTGTAATTTTCAAAATCCGACTGACTTCCAGTTTGCGCATGCTCATCAGAGCACAACTGCACCTACAGGATAATCCTTGAATTGAAACACAGTGTCGGCTTGATTACTGGGATAGTGTGCGCACAATTTCATCGCGATCTGGCAAATATCTTAGGACATATCAAACAACATTTCAGGGAGAAACTTGCTTTTTTTGCACTGTTTATATTACGTGAACATCATTCAGCTCTCCTGGAGAAAAAAAATTAGGAGAGTGATCACTCTCCTTAAAACTGGATTTGACTTTGCAGAGTTACAGTAGTGCAAGAGCGATTACTTTAGGTGAGTGACTGAAAGCTCTCCTGAAGATAATGTTGGGAGACTTTCCGAGAGGGAGACTCCGAGTGATAGAGAGAGTGATCAATCTCTTTTAACTCTTTGCCTACGGAATAAATATTCACTACTGGACGGAATAAATTATGCAAAAATATTAATTTCCGCATATGGTTATGGCTCTGAGATTTTTCCATGGGTACCGTAGATAGGGTAAATTAAATATTTTTACAATCCTGAAGCTTTTGGGATTCATATTATAAATAACAAGCGTTCTGAGAACCCCAACATCTCGCCTTGCGGGGTCATCCGCCGAAGGTGCAGCAGTATTGAAAGCATACATGTAGAGGAAACAATAAGGTCTGGAATAGGTGATGTGGTACAGACAATAATGTCTCTAATAGATTATCTGGTACAGACAATAACATGTCCCATGTGGGATTACTGGCAAAAGTTAATCCCATGTAGGATGGATAGGGCAGTCCAGTGTGAGATTACTGCTGGATAGTTCAGTCCCATGTGAGATTACTGCTGGATAGGCCAGTCCTGTGTAGGATTACTGCTGGGTGGACCACTCCCATGTTATTAGTGATGGATAGTCCCCTGTGGGATTACTGCTGGATAGTCCAGTCCCAAGTGGGATTACTGCTGGACAGGCCAGTCCTGTCTGGGATTACTGCTGGATAGATGAGTCTCGTATGGGATTAATGCTGGATAGGACAGTCCCGTGTGGGATTACTGCTGCATAGGCAGTCCCGTGTGGGATTACTGCTGCATACGGCAATCCTGTGTGGGATTATGGCTGAGGAGGCCAGTCCCGTGTGGAATTACTACTGGATAGGCTAAACCTGTGTGAGATTACAGCGGAATAGGTCAGTCCCATGTTAAATTATGGCTGGATAGGTCAGTGCCATGTGGGATTACTGCTGCAAATTGCAATCCAGTGTCATATTACATCTGGATAGGTCAGTCCCATGAGAGATTACTGCTGCATAGGCCAGTCCCGTGTGGAATTACTGCTGGATAGGCCAGTCCCATGTGGGATTACTGCAGGATAGGCCAGTCCGGTCTGGGATTACTGCTTGATAGGTCAGTCCCGTGTGGCATTACTGCTGGATAGGCCAGTGCCATTGGGATTACTGCTGGATAGGTCAGTCCTGTGCGAGATTACTGCTGAATAGGCCAGTCCCAAATGGGATTACTGCTGGATAGACTAGTTCGGTCTGGGATTACTGCTGGATAGTTGATTTCCGTTTGGGATTACAGCTGGATAAGTCAGTCCCGTATATGGCAATACTGCTGGATAGGCCAATGCCATTTTGGATTACTGCTGGATAGGTCAGTCCCATGTGGGATTACTGCGGGAGAGCTGTGACCTAGGACGAACTGTAAGAAACATGTGTACCAAGTTTCATAATCATTCAATGACAGCTGACAACTGCAGCAAACTGTGGTGTACAGATGTACATGTGCACTTCAGCTAAATGCAAAACTCAATCATTTGCCATAATATGGAGAAAAATTAATATTTCATCTAAAAAATAGCACAAGTAAATCCCCCAATCATAAGAAACATGTGTACCAAGTTTCATAATCATCCAATGAGAGCTGACAACTGGAGCCAGGGCTCGTTTTTCGTCAAATTTAACCAGAATCCAAATGGATTCCCGTAATTTAGTCACACGGGAATCCACGGGAATCCAATTTTATCGTCGTGGATTACAAGAATGCCAATCATGTGAGTGAGCTGATAAACATGTTGAATTATATCAATACTCTTGAGTTTTCTTTTATTTCAATTTGACAACCTGAAGAAATGTCAATGAAATGCTTGAAGTTGAACAATATATAGTAAACTTCTAACTTTCAGCTCATCGTGACTTTCGGAATTATTGAAGACGAACAGACAGACTTTATACGTGATCATTAAAATTTAGAACCAGCATTGAGTCCGGAAAATGTGCGTGGAAATTTCACATGAATTGTAATTACTTCACCGTAAACGCAATAAAAGGCAAACGAATTCATATCTACACATGGGAAGAAATCTTGTGATTATTTCGATTGATATGAACAGTGACGGCATCAGTAATGAAATGGCATGAAATGTTTTTTTAGTCCACCTGTTACATGTGACAGGTGAGGTTTTTTTCTACCTGTCCCACCCAAAACTTACTTGTACACTAATTTTGTCAAAATTTCTATATATGCTGATATGCGATTTATGTTTAAACGATGGCATTTGATGAGAAAACTATCCATTGTTGTCCTGAGGATTTTATTTTTTATGCCCACCCGCAAACTTTCTTGAGTTTCAAAATGTTTTTATTACCTCATGTACATGTAGTAAGAAGACAGAATGACAAATAATTAATTAATTTTGATAATTGCTAGGCAAATGATAAATAATTACTTTCATTGGTCAAATGATAAATAATTAAACCTATTAAAAAAAACAAAAAAACACAACAACAACAACAACACAACCTAGCATCCCCAGTAGCCTATCATTAATTTTCATTTCCAATTTGTTTTTGGAAATGGCACATTATCAGGCACAATGACGGAAGCACAGATATGTATAAAGTTATTAGCATTTTATGTTCACGGAATATGATCAGTGAACGTACGGTGATTGAGAAGCACGACACAAACAACTTCATGTTGTCTGGTTACACTGTCGCCCCTGTCAGGCTATTAGAAAACATTCTCTAGATCAGCTTCACGTTTGTAATGTTTGTAAAAAAACTAAATGATATGGTAACAATGGAATTCTTTGGCAGTAGACAAAGAATGGAATTTGTTTCAGTAAACCTTGCACATTTTCCTTCGTCCGCTTTTCTGTCGCAATGCGTACAGTTTGACAGTCATCCGTCGTTAACCTTATTTTACTCGTTTGTCTAACATCTGAGCGTGGGTTCCCGATCTGTTCACCGCGACCATTGACCTGAAGAATATCCGTGACTTGAAATATACCTCGGCGACTGGCGATCTCCAATGGTCTCTCCAGCAGTGCAAGCAAATATGGAGCGTTGAGGTCTAATCGAACGTCGACGCTTGCCGAAGCATAACGAGGCTAAATTTATTTTTAGCTCTAAAGCAGGGCATGCTCTCAGCAAAAGTTTTGACATCGGTTAACAACAACAACAAGATTTTCTCGCTTCGGGCGTTAGTCAAGATCATCGCCTAGGTAGAATTTTTTCCTACCTAGTTTTTTTTGCTTCCTAGTTTTGGACTTCCTGTTTCGCCGATCGTCATTTTCAAGAGGATTAAAAGTATACAATTATTCTTAATTTAACTTGATGTTACGGGAATCCACTTGGATTCGCGTATGGCGAATTTACGGGAATAATAAGAGAATCGGATTCCCGGATTCCCGTCGAAAAACGAGCCCTGGGAGCAAACTTACCATGTAGATGTATATGTATACATGTAGAGGCCTACAAGTACAATTTACCTAAACAGAAAACTCATTCATTTGCCATAATTTTGAGAAAAATTAATATTTCTTCTCAAAAATAGCACAGGTACATCCTCTTATCATAAGAAACATGTGTACCAAGTTTCATAATCATCCAATGACAGCTGACAACTGGAGCAAACTTACCATGTACATGTATATGTACAATTTACCTAAACATAAAACTATTCATTTGTCATAATTTGGAGAAAAATTAATATTTCTTCTCAAAAATAGCACAGGTACATCCTCTAATCATAAGAAGCATGTGTACCAAGTTTCATAATCATCCAATGACAGCTGACAACTGGAGCAAACTTACAATGTAGATGTATATGTATACATGTAGAGGCCTACATGTACAATTTACCTAAACAGAAAACTCATTCATTGCCATAATTTTGAGAAAAATTAATATTTCTTCTCAAAAATAGCACAGGTACATCCTCTTATCATAAGAAACATGTGTACCAAGTTTCATAATCATCCAATGACAGCTGACAACTGCAAGAAACTTTCCAAGTACAGATGTACATGTGCAATTCAGCTAAACGCAAAACTCATTCATAGGGATTTTAACATTAGAGCACCCCAGGGGTAGTACCCCCAGGTGGCATACCCACCCCCCATATTTTTTTAGATTTTTTCTAATTTTTCTAGATTTTTTTTTAACTTGCTAAACCAAAAACCCATTCATTTCCAGGCAGGGGACACCGACACCGACGACGACATCCTCTTTCCCCCTCTCACAATATCTCCCCTTTACTTCGTAAGGCGAGATAAAAACTGATGATGGAAAACATTCTTGAACTTGTTTGTTGTTTTTTTCTATTCCAGAGAAAAAAATACACACACAACTTACCTTGCTCACACTGGCTGGTGACGCTATGTTTGGAAAACCCCTTTCATTTGTGGCATTTCATGAGGTTATGATCTATATATTTTTACAATCCTTGATGCTTTGGTGATTCGCATAAATAAAAATTTCCTGACGTCATAAAGTCTGAAATGAGGCTGAAGGAACATTTTTAGCTACCGAGGCCGAAACAACCAATCACAGGTGTGTTTAGATAAGGCTGTCTAGAAGCTACTAACAATGGCTTTCCGGCGCAAGTTTAAGAAACAGAAGCCGCTCACAGAGGCTCACCGTAATCAATGAGTTAAAGCCGAGTATTTCTTGATAACAACATCACATCTTTGTTACACCAAACCAGTTACCACGTTCCCACTTCGAACTTGCCTTGGTCGGACGGGCTTCCATTGTTTTTCAAAATCAGAAATGTCAGTTTCGTCTTACGAACCAATCCAACACGGTACATGCCTCCTCTGTAGGCTGACGCAATGACGGTGCCAGCCAATCGCTGATGGGGTCCCAGAACACGTTTCAGAAAGATAATGGATAATGCCTATACATATTCATGAGGCTACAGGCTGTGTTTGAACAATAATGGCAGCCCGTCCAACCAAGGCAAGTTCAGAGCATGGCCGCAGAAATTGGCTTGGTGAACGAAGATGCAACATCATCGAAAACATATTTCCACAGACTCGCTAATAAAAAAAAATAAACTATTGACAGATGCACATGTCTACTACATGTTCGTTCCTACGAAGTAGGCTACCATCTGCAAATTGTCCGGTAGTCAGTCCGTGAGTGAGTGAGTCCATCCGAATCCTTTCGTCGGCAAAATAAGGAGAACCGTTGACATTAGAACCTTGATTTTTTGCATGAAGGTGCATTAGGGGACTGTTACCAGCAAGTTCTGAGTTGACCTACTTTTGATGAAAATTTCTGGTGATTTTTGATGAAAATTACTGGTGATTCTGACTTGGGCCTACCCTACTTCGTAGGTCCTGTGACGTTAGTCACACTACCATGTATAATTAAACTCACAAAAAGGATTTAAATTGGGAGATTTCGAAATCAAAATACTAATACAGAAAACAGATATAACCTTACCTGATCTCATTCAACTTCAGTCGAAAGCAAATTGACACATTTATTTAAGGTTGGTCCGCTGTACAAGAAAACAGTAGCCTGAGGCTAAGTACATACTGTACTGTTGCATAAGTTGTTGAATAAGTAGCCTGAAGCTACTGTTGAATAAGTTTGAAATTCAACGAAAACAAGTTTGATTATTTACACAAATAAAATCTTCATAACAAGCACAACGAATTCATTGTGCCTGTCTGGTAAACAAATTAAAATTTCCATTTATTTTATTGACACGAACACAATTTGTAACTGGTTAAGAATGCGGAAATATAATGGCAATAGACGAAGTATATACAAGGTACATGTACCATACACTGCACAAGTTACAATTTCTTAAAAGGGAGATTGGGGTACACTGGGACATTTTTCACTATTCTGCAAAAATCTCCGCTGTTATTGTCCTTCTACGCTCTAGTTACTAATATTTAATAGTATGATATAATAATCTTACAAAAAAAATCTGAAATATCTGCTATACTAGTCTCCAAAATTATAATTTATATTCTAATAAGTCAAAAAGAGTGTCCCAGTTTGCCCCAGGTTTAGGGATCACTGGGACACCCACTGGGATTCAGTGCGACAATAATCAAAATTTATTTTTAATCAGAATACATGTACATAAAGTATATATACTGTTATGTTTCAGATGAGTTTGGAAGACTCAACAGTGATGGCTGAGTTAGTTGCTATTTCAGACCCCTTCGTTACATAACATATTTCTCAGGCCAAATTTGAAGAAAAAATATTCTGTGTGATGCCCATTCCAACAGAAAAAATTTTACTCTGAAATTCTTACTAAAACTCATCAAATCTGATGGTATTATTAATTACTACTGTCTAGGAAACAAAATAATGCACAATACCACATTCATAACATTTTAGTACAGTTAATAGGGGAGTTCTGAATCGCGTTTTACATCCAGACTAGTGCTAGCGCTCGTTCTGTTACGAGTTGAGAGTGATTGTTGGTCTAAAATTTCTCGGAAAATCTGTCGTCGACAATTGTATGCAAGAATTTCTCCAATCGGACGTGTCAATCGATGAGAAAATGGCTTTTGTTGGAGTGCTCCAGCACAGACAGTTGCGTGTCATTCTGGTGAGATGCGGATCACGTCATATAGCGGCCATTAAAGAGGTAAAAGCGTCATTTAAAAAATATTCAGCAAATAACATATTTCGATAAAAGTTATTCAGTAGTTGAGAGCAACTATGGTGAACGTGTTTCTGTGACCTCATTATTTAATATCACGGGCATTGAAATCACACTTCTGACATTGTCTGAAAAACGTAACAGCACCTACACTTGGCTCCAGTGCCTGAGATGACGTCACAAAACGCGCACTGGCATTCCGAGCGTGATGCTTTGCAACGTCATACTCGATCTTAGAACTTTTATCGCACTGTGACGGCTTCTAACGTGACGTCATGGATACCTGATCACGTTATCCGACGTCATCTCAGTCATTTCCCATTTTCATGTTGTTCACTAGACCGAATTGAAGAATCTGACAATATTGATCCCTATATGAAATACGAGATTTCAATACTTGAAAATCTTTTGGCAAATGTTGCAAGTGATCATGCTGTTCAGTTTACCCGAACAACTAAAATCACGCTACTACCTCTTTAAACTTTACAGGCACCGAGAATGGAATTTTTATCAGTCTAGGGGTCATCTTCTTAATCAGCCATAGGCCGGTAAGGGAGCTTCTTGATATTAGCACGATTAGGGCATGAGTTCCTTGATAGGAATAACATATGCCAGTTATCCAAATGGGATACACTGTGCCCAGTTTAGTGTTCTTTGGAATGGCATTTGTCATTTATATATATAATATTCTCCGAAATATTGCAGATTTTTTCGTTATATAATCTTTGGAAATGAGCGTGAGGGAATCGCAGTGAGTGACTGAGTGAGTGAAATAGAGGATCTTACACGAGTGGCTATTTAATATGAAAGTTATGACACGAGTTGAGTTAGTTTTATATGTTGCTAGCTTTAGCGAGCAACATATAAAACTTACCCAACGCGTGTCATAACTTTCATATTAAATAGCCACGAGTGTAAGATTCTGTTTATCACATAACTGATTTTAAGTAAATTATAAACGCAATAATTCGAATTATTTTATCATCGAATCTATCTCAAAATTTTCTTTCTTTGTTTCTTCTGGACGAAAAAAAAACGTCCGTGGCTCAGGCGCATCACAGCCTCACAAGTTACTGTATACGCTAAGCCGATATAGTTCCAAAATGCAACAGAGTTAAAAAAAAATAAGTTTGAGCACCTCCCTTTTAAGGCTGTACAGTTTCCACAGCATTTCAAAATATCGTAGACCATTTCACAACAGAATGCAGTAAGTGTAACTTGTTAATTAGCTGTTCTTCATACATTATTTATTTAGAATCATGTCATGCCACAAGTTACACTCGTGTTCGCTGCATGTCATCATGCGCGCAGCATGTTGACGAGTTCCCAGCGACGTGACGACAAGCTAGGCTGACTGTAAGATCATTTTGAATACGGTACGTAATCCGTCTATTGCAAGAAATAAGCAAACATAAAGAAGATTCCATGTAGATATATTACAGAAGAATGAACAAACGTTTACTTTCGAGATCTGACGGGACACGGTACCCAAAATGGCGGCCTGGCTCGATTTGCCAAACAACAATGATAGTCTACGGTACGCGAGTACTTTATACAAAATATGAAGCTCAAAACTGTCAAAATAATGTATTGCCGATCATTGTTGCTTGTTGTATGGCTATTGACAATTATAGTATGCAGGTCGATGCATGTATGTGGATAAAATGATCGTCTTGCAGATATCTATGTTGTTGTTGCACTTGTAAAAATAGTATTTCGTAGTAAAATTTTATCAATGGGAAAAATAGTTCAATGACGTCACCACCAAGCGTAGTAATATATTTTCTCACGCTACATGTACTATCCAATCAGCTTGTTTGAAAGTGTTATGTCACTAGTTACATACGATATTTACGTCATGGCTGTAAGTCACTGAATAACAACACAGTTATGTGATAATATGATTTAACGTCGCTTTCAACTTTATTTCAGTCATATCACGACATTGGTTCCTATTCCTTTTCACACCCAGGAACCATAGGAATGGGGTTCTATTCCTTTTCACACCCGCGGAATCGCAGTAAAAGTCCTCCATTTTGACTAATGTTGATCATCTAATTTTTTGGCTGCTCTGTTTCTATCGGATTATTCTGATGAGTTTTTACAAATTATATTCATGAGTGCTCATTCACCCCCATGGCTCATTCACCCTCATGGGTTAGTTTATAGGGATAGGATTCAGATCGCATGCCCTTTCTATACTACTCATCGCGCACTACTCATCGCACATGCGCAGTCGACCCATTCTACTGTAGGGTGCAAGCCTGGCCCATGGAATCTCAGGTAGCGAAAACCCCAGGTCTATCGCCCCACCCTATCCCGCGCCACACCTATAGGGATAGGGAGATCGCGTGCCCTTTCTATACTACTCATCGCGCACTACTCATCGCGCATGTGCAGTCAACCCATTCTACTGTAGGGTGTAAGCCTGGCCCATGGAATCTCAGGTAGCGAAAACCCCAAAACCCCACCCTATCCTGCGCCACACCTATGCGACCCGCTGTGCAGTGAGTAAAGCGGAGGAGTAGGACACGCCACAGATTATACTAGGGAGATATGCCATGTCTTACTTACAAACGATACCTAAGGATAATAAGACTTTTTTCCCTCGTGAGAAAAGTGATTGGGTCATCACAGGGGTTAAATCTAGTCTGTGACGAAATGAAAAAAATCGTGACTGAATTACGAGTGCCCATTATAAATCTTCTCGGGACAATAGCTTCATTAATTACACATTTTCTCAAAAAAAAAATATTTCTTTAGGATGAATATATCACTTCCAATTACAAAATTAAGACTCTGAATTCTTACTTTGTCCAATGTATAAAGTGCAATTAAATTGTATTTATCCATCCTCTATATCGCAAAATAGATGAAATATTGCTGAACGCGACGTTAAACCTTAATTCTCTCTCTCTCTCCATCCTCTATCATTAGTACCAAAACAGTAATGAATTACCATAGAAAACTTGGTATTACAAAATATCTTCAGTCCTACAAACTGTTCTGTTGGACTGTTCAAAAACAGTTTTATTAGCCCTAATTTGTTGATCACTGATAGTTTTAGGTATAACCAATATAGATGTTGTCTGGTGATAATAATGTAACATTATTCCTGTACTCAGCATAGGAAATAGATGGCTTGTCTCATAATGGTTCTTCACTGAATAACCACAAAACAAAACTTCTAGAAAACTCACTATCTTATCACAAATATACAAAACATAAACAAGATGTTACCAAGGAACAATGGCTCTTACAAACTGTGGACTGGCAACCATAAATTAGAATGAGTGAATGGTTAGGGTTAACGTCGCTTTCAATATTTTTTCAGTTATATCACGATGGGGATGGGGAAGGGAAGGGAGGGGAGGGGCGGGGTTACCTACTTGTAACAGAGCAGATCTAATGCTGCCATTTTATAGTGCTGGATCACTGAAATGACACCCCACTTAGTCACATTATACGGACACGAGCGAACCAGTCCTTGTTCTATCCTCTTAATGCTGAGCATGAGCTTTCTCGCCGAGGAAGCAACAAATTCCTTTTTTTCAAGTCTTTGGTAAGAGCCGGCCTGGGATTGAACCCAGTACCTACCGTTACTGGTCTAACCATGATTTCGAAGCCCCCAACACCCTGCAAAAGGGTCAAAATTTTATGCATGGATATTTCAAAACTGACAACAGACAGTGATTGATATTTGACTGTTTGGTTCAGCAGCGCTCGGCGGCCTAAATACTTTTCATCTTGGCAACGGTGTAGGTCTCGTGAATGTCATCATTTGTAAAATGTTAAATAAAACCAAGGTCCTCAGGCTAATTTAACCCTTTGCTACTTGCTGATAGTCTCATTTTTTTTTGTCAGCCTTGTATGTTCGGATAAATGCATGCGAGGGGATTTTGTTATGGACCCCCTTTTTTGAAGCAAGATATTTGCATGTAGCTTGATTGAAACCCCGCTAAATATATATATTTTCAGAAAGCCCATACTTTAATTAATCAATCAAATCCTTCGTTATGCAATCTATCCAATCAAATCACTCATCATAGATCGAAAGAGCCGGAAATGACCTTTAATATGAGACCAATATCTCTAACATTCTACCGCGGGAAATGGGATTTCGATAGCGTTGAAAATGGTCATAAAACGGCAAATTCTTCGCCGATTTTCTCAATTTTCACCACAAGGAAGGTACGTCTTCAATAAAATAAACTTGTTATACGTTTATTGCATGATTTACAATAAAATTTGAAGGTATATTGCCGACTATTTCCTTGTCCAATGATGTGGACTACTGACGACCTCTCACTTGACGAACATTTGACTGTGCGGCGATTTTTTTACGTGGTGGTCAATTGCAGCCGGTTTCGGCCGTTATGGGTATATACGATGCCGACCGGTTTTGGCCGGTATAAGTACGAAAGGGTTAACAAGTGGGTAATTGAGTTTAAATTCTGCCTACCACATTTTACTTTTGACTGATTATGGATGCATGTCATGTTTGTTTACATAAAGGCAAACATAAAAGTAAGTGCAATAAAGATTGTATCAATGGTGAAGTGTGTGTAAACAAACTGCGTGCGAAAAAACATAACTCGCCCAAAGGGAAAACTAACAAAAAAATCTATTAAAAAAATCTTAACCGCTGAAGGAATTTGAAATGAAGTTGAACAATAAAATGAATGAAATAACTTATTGGACATGGACATCAACAGTTACATGTATAATGCAGCTGTACTTCCAGAACTACTTGTGCAAATATGCAGACATGATAACCTGTTTCACTAAGGATCAACCGCAATGCCTAGATTAGGAATGATAATTTTGGCCGAGCTCGAAATATGTCAGTTATCAACTCAGTTTACAAGCCAGGGTGCATCATGCACACAGCAGGTCAGACTTAATGTCAGTGTCCAGTATCAGCAAGGTCAGTCGAAAATTATATCCAGAAAGAGACATAATCTGAGACGTCAACAAAGAATTGTAAACAAACGATTAATTATACTCTGAAGAATTAGACAATCAGCAAAAAAAAAAAACTGCCTACCTGATTTCCAGTTAACATCAGTGTGGTGACCATCCTGGCTTATTGGTTAATCTTATAATATCGCCCAAAGTTGTCTTGAACACGAGTGATTATTAGCGGTGATAAGAAGATAGACATGCGCCCTACTTCATCTTCACTTGACAATATTTGGGTATATCAGTAAATTGTTATCAGTCTGTCAAATTGACCAACCATACCTCATCCCACTAGTATTATTAACAATAACATGACTAAACTAACATGAGTCAGATGATAAAACGGAGGCCCACCTGTCTGACTAGAGACCTTGATCATGAAGGATCAGGATAGCTTTAGCTGATCAGGATAGTTTACCTGAGCAATGAATCATAGTATTAATGGTTCTAATATGCAGACATACATGTTTGCATAAAGTTATCGTTTTCTGTTCTGAAGTACCGGAAGAAATTAACAACACATTGTACAATCCTACCCTTTGTGACTGGAAGAATTCCATGATTTTTTCAGAGTTTTTCAGGTGTGGTACAGGTACAACACAATTTTTTCCAGCAACTTTTCCCAAACCTTCTCAAGACCAATTAAGGTCCGCTGGTGGTAAATCAAAGTAATTAACTTTTTAAATAATGTGTGTTGTTGCCTATCATAATTGTGTAATATGAGAAAAAACAAAGAAAAAAATATAGGTTGGTGTGAATTTTTAAGCTGTAGACAACGTTAATTGGACTGACCCATGCTCAATTTGATAACCCAGAAATCATACGGAATAGCCCTAGTTTTGAAGCATATTCATGAAAAATTCATATAAATAGTATTTAACTTTTCCTTATATTCTAACTGTTTACAGATAATCACAATGTCTATCAAAATTTATTAAATTGGATGGATGTTGGTGTGCAAAATTCTCAGCTAGAAGGCTTTTAGAGAAAATACTATCTCTTAACCTAGGAAGGGAGATAACCCAATAGGAAAAACAGGCAAAATGGCTGCCAAAGCCAAAAACCACCAGCGGACATCCTTAAATGAATTTTATCAGGGCTTCAAATAAAGAGGTGTGTACATGCACAGATACATGCTGAAAATGTAGAGGTTTTATAATACTGTATCTCATGAACACTACAGTGAATGTGCATGTGAATTTACTTATTTCGAGCCCTGATCATTCATGAGAGGAACTCTTATTAGCTTCAGGCTCCTTGCTATTGTAATAAAGTGTCTAGCTTTTCTTTTCATCTAAATTACTGGTATTGCAATTGATTGGGGCAGTACAGTTATTAATCGAGCAAACCGTTTAAAGTTACAGCCAATGAACGGAGGGCATTATACATGTAGCATGCTTAACCGGGTTCACAAACAAATCGACTTTACAGTGGAGATGTATGGATTTGGTGTTCATGTGCAATTAAAAATTAATAATTACGAAATTCTTTTGATGAGTATGAGAGGGATGGTCAGTTGTATGCTAAATAACAACAACAGAAGTTTGACCCCACAGGGTGCGAAATAGCCCTTTGCCCGGTTGCCCGGGGCAACCTAAATTTCCTTTGGGCAACCAAATTCTGTCCAAATTGCAATGCATTTGGATGTGTTGGTTGCCTGTGCTTGCTGATGGGCAACTATAATTTGTTTGTCTATTTCACACCCTGCCCCATGTTTCGAGAGATTTTCAGGAATTCTAAAATGCAAGTCAATTTTTTCACACATCTGTTCTTTAGAGCACATGGTACCTACTACACAACTGTGTGAAGTTATCAAAAAAATTGGGGTTTAAAAATTTGGGGGTGGGCCCGGGGGGAGTACCTAATTATATGGAATTGAACTGACATTATGAAAGAGAGTGTGCACAAATATGAACCTGTGCATATCAACAATACTTGGGACCAGATTATAGTGTCAGTTTTAACAGGGTTCTGGTTTATCAAGGTTCAAAACTCTGTAAAATTACATGTAAGTATTGGAACCATGGATAGCGTCGGTATTTAGAGGTTAGTCAGTTTACCCAGGTGTCAGTATTCACTGGATTTTGTCTCTTTTACATTTTAAGATTCTGGTTTTTTTCAAACCGTCATTTCAAAGAGTGGTCATGAATATCTTGGTGTACCGGTACCCCATTTCTTCTAATTTTTTGAACAGCATTTTTAGACTTAGAAGCAGAAAAAATCCATCTGAGGCTAAATACTGTGGCATGAATATGTTATTATTTATCACAAGAACTGCAAAGATAGCTAGTGAAATTTGTAGAATGTTTGTAGAATTTCTTTCCACAGTAGCCTGAAGTTAAGTTTTGCCATCTGAATAATTAGAAGAAATAGGGTACATGCACTTTATAGACTTTCTAAATCTGGAGATGAAGCGGGGTTCATTGAATTGGGCTATCTGAAATATTTATTGTCTTCGGTGACCTTGTGCTAGAATACACAGTCAGACCCCAGAGCAGCATTCGTTTTACACGGAGCTTGTCATGACTCCATCTCATGCTATATTGTATTGTAACAAGCACTAGCTGGATAACTGGTTTTTTTTCCAGTAATCGAACATTAAATGACAATCTCTGCCCTCAGGGAGCACACTTGTAAAGTTGATGTTTCAAGGTCTCTGTTAACTCTTTCCCCCTTAGACTTGAGGGGAATTTTCTCTCTCTGACCCATAATAGATTTGTAATGGCGTAGGTCTTTAACCCATGGAGACATTTAAATTTTCATACTTCTCCCGCGATGTAACATATCCCGTTTTATGTCCCATGTCATGTGGAGAAATATTTACCAATGGTCTTCCACAGACCCATTCTATGGGTGGCGGATAAGACATTTACCGCGAAGACAATAGGTCATGGGAAAATATGTAAAATAAACTCAGATGGGCAGATTTGACGAGCTAGTCATCAAGGTTAGATACTTTGGTAGTTTATGCTCGCATTACGTGAAATATTCAGGAATTTGGAAGCAGATTTTACTATTTTTCGAACGTTTATCTTAGAGCATACCAAACTCATTTGGTGTTGAATCGCGCATTTTCCGTCAATTATTTTTCTTCCTCTCCTGATTTCATTTTACCCGTATTACAAAACAAACCAACCGTAATACTAGTCAGATTTATTTAAATTTTGGCTTTCTGAAAATGTATAGTTTTATTTATGTTTCACTCAAAGTAAACGCGAAAAAATTGCAAAGTAATCATCACATGGGAACTCAGTGACACGTCAAAATCCGTCTTCATGGGTTTGGCGAACATCCGTCAAAACACGCTTACATGGGGATCGACACAAGCCGTCAAAACCCGCTTATATGGGGGAAAGAGTCAATTAATACTAATGACCCATCTTATAAAGAGACAAATTATTGTAAAAACTCGCACTCAGAAAAAAAACTTGGAGACAACTCTTCCTCTTTCGCTCTTCTCTCATAGGTGTATCTCACGAGCCAATGTATCGCTCAATCTGTTAGGCTTGGTTAGTTACCCAAGGCAGTTCTGGTTATAAATAGCTCAAGAGGTTTTCTCCGAATCAAACCAATCAGTAAGCACGCTAAAGCCAGCTCATTACGCCAATCCGCTGTGAGGTTTGAGATGTGAATTCCATTGCAGGCCAAACTACTTTGATGTCAGACTGAATCAACATCGATTGTAAAAGCATAAACTGCAGGACTGGCATAACGACATGCCAATTCAAAACAACTGCAGAGAATGAAATATATGAGATTTGTATGATAGCGCTGCGGCAATCACTCAAGAACTCATTAGACTCACTAAAAATGTCCAGGTACACCCTCTCCAAAGATTTAGGATTTACCCAGACTTGAGAAAATGAGATGTATCGAGAGTGTGTAAACCTCATGTGTGATTTTCGGCATTTCAACCTCAACTAACACAAAATTCTGGTCACTATGCTATCATCTTAGATTGCTTCATAGTAACCGTATTGGGGTTTATTCAATCATGTTTTATAAACTGACACATCTGTACTTGTTGTACATCGAAAATGTTACATCTGTACTTTTCTGAAGAAACTTTTCTGCAAAGCATAATCAGTATGAAACTAATTCAGCAAACTGGGTTCATAAACCAAAAATAAAGCGGCTTCATTTCACACATTTCCCGATTTCTGCTTCCATTTTCACAGCCAGGTCATGTGACAAAAGTTACACCATAGCGGTCGGACTAATTACCTCAAAGTACCACAAAATGGCTCAAACTACCACAAAATGACCACAAAAAGTGACGCCACTACTTTAATGTCGTTTGTGGTTGTTACTTTTTGAGGTACATGTATGGTTTGGTAATAAGTTGGGAGTTCTGTTTCAATTGGCGGCGCTGTCAAGTCACATGACCTGACTCAGGCTGTAAACGTGGAAGCAGAAATAAAGACGGGAATGTGTGAAATAATGAAACATTTTGTTTTGCAACCATTGGTGAAATGTAGAGAAAAGGTCGAAGTAGAAAATTAATTTGCAGTAATTAATTAACAGAATCCTAAGAGTTTAATCTTTTGACACATAATCTGACGTTATAAATTATTATAAAATGCCAAGGTGACATGATGAAATGTTCAATGTTGTGTTTATTTAGACCACCTTTTTCTCAGATTTGTTTTACATGCAGATGTTAATAGCCGATGTTGATGTCAATAGCCAAACAGCTTGAATAAAAAAAAATCTTCTCTGAACATGAGCAGTGCAACCAATAGCCTATTTCACTATGTCTTGCCACAAGCACTCACGCCATCGCGTCACGTATGGGTGCCCAAACAAAGTCTAGATCAGGCCCTGGATCTGTTCATGTACATGGTGCATGTTTAAGATGGTCTGATATTTTAATCATTATTTACCTTGAACTTGAGTTTATTATACAGCTGAGCTTGTCTAGACCATTCTTGACTATCAGCCTTAATATGTTGTGTGCATGTGGTACATAATCTAATTAAATTGAAAATTTGTGGGTTTAAATTTCCAGGCATTGTTCATTTCACTTTTGAAGAATTCTCGACACTGAATTGGCATTCACTGTTGATGCAGGCAGCATCAATGATCGAACACAGAAACAGTTGTGCGGCTTGTTCAACTTTAGGGTCAGTTATGTTCCCTTGTATTCCGAGCTGTGTCTAGTTTTCTACTACTTGTATTCGCCACATCAACACCATGCATAATTTTATTCAACTGCACCATGTCAACACATTCCCGCCTGTAGATCAATGTTTAGTAAGCCTACTGTTCGAAGTCGGGCAGATCGCATCCCAAATCCTTAAAGGTTATACCAAATGACTCTATACTACTTTGCATTAAAACATACCCAGTAGTGTTCCAAACAACAAATTAGTATTTTTTTCTCGAATAATGTCGTCAAAGTGGGTTTTAGGACACGAATAGCACACATGTGGGGGAAAACGTATTGGAGCCGTGACCTCTGGTGCATGACGCACAACCTGATTACAATTGCGCCCTAAACGTCATAGTCTATGATGTCGGGCGTTGTTACGAAAGATTCACCCAACTGTGGGAGTTCTAGCGTGATGTCGCTGACATTTTGATGTCACAACAGGCATTTGAGCGAGATCGTAATCAGGTTGTGACATCACAGGTCAAGCGGTCACAGCTTTCGCCGTTTTGAAAGGGGCATGAAATTGTCGCACTTTACTGCTGCTATTTCCAACCTCGGGCAGTTTGAAAACATACAAAAATGTAAAACAAGTCTATATAATCACCTCTACAACAATTTAGCACAATAAAGTAGCAGATTTTGAGACCATTTTGTATAACCTTTAACTTCTGCTACAGTCTTTGTTGCCTTTCTTTGAACACACTCTATCACAACTATATCCTTCTTTAAACATGGGGATCATACATAACAAGTGTCTCATATTCAAGTTAGGGGCATACCAATGCTTTATACAGCATCATAAAAATACATCTGTCCATTGACAAACGTCCACACTCCTTTTCAGGATGCCAATTTGTTGATAGGTCTTTTTCACACAAGCTGCAACATGTGTTGAAAACCTAAGTTCCTGTCAAACAGCACACCTAAATCTTTTTCTTCGGAAGTAACCCATTTTGGTTTTCTTTGAGAAAGGATCATACTCAGTTCCCGCAACATTTCTCTCAATGTGTCATTGATATTTTTAATAAAATAATCTTACTGAAACAAACATTAAAGTAATGATTCAAATTATTTGGGAGCTGTGTCCTTCTTTGCTGTTGGAATTTTCATTAAATAATCAAGTTTTTTGGGAGCCTCATAATCTCATTAGCCTAGATACTATCAGAGTCAAATGACAAACAGTGCAAATCAGCGTAAAAATGTACCATGTTTTTTTTACATTTTGAAAATAATAACTTAATAATTTCTCTAATGATACAACCATCTTGCTTATCAACAAATATTGTAAAGCAGTATCCTGTGATTTTGAATGGAACCGGTTGTACTACAGATAGGCCAATACACACAAGATCAAGCACAATGAAGCAAAATTATCTGGGTCATGTTTTCATTCATCTTTTTTACACAATTCTCAAGAAGGAATATCATATCTGATTAGTAAATTACAAAAAAAAATATGTCCACATTCATAAATCACTCGAATATCATATAGGCCTAATTTGTATCTCAATCTGAGTTTACAGCACGACAATGGACAATTTTAACAGAAAAAAACAATCCACGGAGTACCGATTAGTGAATGAAAACTTTCTTAAAACTTTCATCAATGTGCGCACGTGTCCAAACACTGCAAAAAGGTCGCTCCATGTGCGGGTATGTGAACTTGACTGACGTTTCCCAGCTGACCAATTAAAATTGTTGGCGGTCGTAATCAGATACGCCCACAATCATATAGTACACGAGTGTTACACTCATGATCGGTTTGGACTGGCGCCAAGGAAACATGTGTGCACAACAGATAGGCCCCATGCCGCAAATAATTATCTGAATACGAAAAACAATGCAATGTAGCCCAAATCTTTTTCATTAGTCTGTCTCCTTGGGTTACAAATTATCATATCTCTCAATTTTATAACCGAAACGCAATCTATTTTCATAGAAAAACAATATTCCGGGCCGTATTAAGAACATCGTCATCGAGAAACATCGTCGTCGAGCATGCAAGCTGCCACCAACACAAACTGCAAAATATGTCAACGAAACCGTACCATTTTCCTAAAACATATTGCTAAGAATGAAGACAGGGTATAAAATAAGAACAATAATCTGACTAAATGAACTCACCGAGGCGATATTCACCCGAAGGCTCAGAAAATCGTTGGTACCCTGCGTCGATCAGACTAGCCGGCATAGTTGAGCGCCATTTCCAATACTAATATATCACGTACGCATGCGCCCTGACGTCCTTTATATTATGGAATGGTTGGCGGGAAGCTGCCAAAGGTGATAATAAATCTTTGTATATAGTATTTATTTTCCCCCCCGCTTTTCAGACCGAAGCAAACGGAAAGATGCGAAAAATAAAACCTAGTGTGGTGGCTAATATTGCCATAAGTTTTTCAATCCATGGATCATTCTACAGTAAAAGCCAGTTTTCATGTCCCCGTGCCAAACAGCTAAAAATCTTCGTGTTAGGCGGCCTTTAAGGATAGCTGGCCCATTAGAGGCAGTTTTTTATGGCAAGCCGTTTTGGTATTTATTTTGGATATCAAAAATTCTTTTTTTGATATCAAAAATACTATTTTGGATATCAAAAATTCTTTTTTTGATATCGAAAATAAAAGTTTATTTTTGATATCAAAAATACTATTTTGGATATCAAAAATTCTTTTTTTGATATCAAAAATACTATTTTGGATATCAAAAATACTATTTTTGATATCAAAAAAAGAATTTTTGATATCCAAAATAAACCGTTTATTTTTGATATCAAAAAAAGAATTTTTGATATCCAAAATAGTATTTAATAATAAACCGTTTATTTTTGATATCAAAAATAGAGGACCACTTACACCAAACAGGGCCGTAGCCAGGATTTACCGAGGGGTGGTTCGCCTTCACTCCAAAAGGGCACATCATGGGGTTCGCTGTATGGGAAAAGGGGTAAATAGGGGGTTCGCTTCAGTGTTTGAAAAGGGCATTTATATGAGAAAAGTATATAATATTTCCAAAGGGGGGGGGGGGGGTTCGCCCGAACCCAGAAACCCCCCCTTGGCTACGGGCCTGCCAAAACGGAAATAATGCGCTCTCCCTTACCAAGATTTATCTCCCATCTTTGGCTTCATCTCAAAAAGTGCTACCATACAAAATAACTCATAAAAATCATAATGCAAATTACACAAATTCTGTCGTTGGTTGTTCATATATTCAAGAGCTATCATTCAATCGAAATTTTCCCCTTGTTTATTGATTGATACAATTTCACTCCTCAGTCCCGACACCCGTCGTTTGGCGCCAAAAAAAAAATGGAGAATGGCTGATTCGGGTAACCCAACTCAGGCTAACGCTGTTGTTAGAAATGTTGTACAAAATGCATTGTCAGCTGTACAGGAGGCGAGAGAATCAACAATTATCCGATTAAATACCAAAACGGCGCACATTTATTTTTGATATCAAAAATAGTTTTTTTGATATCAAAATAAAGGATATCAAAAAAAGAATTTTTGATATCCAAAATAAATTTTATTTTTGATATCAAAAAAAGAATTTTTGATATAAAAAATAAACGGTTTATTTTTGATATCAAAAATTCTTTTTTTGATATCAAAAATACTATTTTTGATATCAACAATTCTATTTTTGATATCAAAAAAAGAATTTTTGATATCAAAAATAGTATTTTTGATATCAACAATTATCCGATTAAATACCAAAACGGCGCACATTTATTTTTGATACCAAAAAAAGAATTTTTGATATCAAAAATAAAGGAATAAATACCAAAACGGCTTGCCATAGTTTTTGCACCCCCGTGACAATTTGTGTTCTGTATCAATAAATATACAATCAATCATTTATTACACTCTAACCACTCAGGGTGGCACGAGAGGTATACAATGTGAGTTACAGATGGCGGATAACAATATACATTTGAGCATTACTAATAATTACATATAGACATTCCTTCTTTGATAAATTTACAGAGATTCATGAGCTTGCGCTTGTCTTCAGACTGAAATAGTTCTCTGAGCTTGATTACATTTGGCCTCGTATATATATATCTTGGTATGTATTTCATCGGCGCACATTTATTTTTTATATCAAAAATTCTTTTTTTGATATCAAGAATAAAGGAATAAATACCAAAACGGCTTGCCACGTTTTGGTATTTATTCCTTTATTCTTGATATCAAGAATTTTGATATCCAAATAAACTTTTTTTTTGATATCAAAAAAGAATTTTTGATATAAAAAATAAACGGTTTATTTTTTATATCAAAAATTCTTTTTTTGATATCAAAAATACTATTTTTGATATCAACAGTTCTATTTTTGATATCAAAAAAAGAATTGTTGATATCAAAAATAGTATTTTTGATATCAACAATTATCCGATTAAATACCAAAACGGCGCACATTTATTTTTGATACCAAAAAAAGTAAATAAAAAATGAAATTCATCTCCAATGCTGCGTGTATCACATGCTGTACAGTATCTCTCGTTTTTCGCTTTAGCTTTCCATCTTCCGGTTTCAATTGGCAATTTATGATTACATGATCGAAATATACTGATAATGATTCTGCTTTTTTCGTTCAAAATAGTCAGGTATTTTTCGAATTGGAAATCGGTTTTGAATATTCTGTAAATGACACCTTTTTACGAAGAGTACACATCGCTGTGCCACTTTTGAATAAATTGATCCTTTAAGGTTTGTTCCAGTAGTTTTAAGAGACATGCAGCATTGTTTACATTTTGAGAATCCCACACATAGTTGAAGCCAGTATTACATAGAGTAGTTTTGATGCAATCTAACCATGGGGATTTGAAATTGTCTCTTTGCGAAAACATAAACTTGTAAATAGTGTAACACAATTTGGTTTCTTTTCCTTGAATTATTTTCACCCAAAAAGCTACCATTCGAATGTATACTTTCACATATAGTGGATACACTCCAAGTTCACCGTAGATCATGAAGTTAGGGGAGCATTTCTTCAATCCTAGGGCTCTTTTACAAACTTGCAGAAAGAAGCTTTCAATATTTCCGAATTTTTCATATCCCCATACTTCACATCCATAAAGTACTATCGGTAAAACTACTTGTTCAAATAATTTAAGCTGACAGTCCATTGGTAATGAGAGGTAATGTAATTTCCTGTAAACACCAAAAACTGCTTTCGTAGCTTGTGCGACTATATATAGTTGTTTTCGTGCAGTTAGGAAACTACCAGTGTATCTCAGCTTAATACCAAGATAGCAGTATTCATCAACAATATCAAGTTTGTGACCTTTAAAGTGAAATGCTGGTAAAAAAAATTTTCGACGTTTACAAAATATAACAATTTTCGTTTTAACAATATTAACAATTAGGGACCATTCAAAATTTATCCTGAGGGGGGGGGCGGTGGAATTTGAGGGGGGGTCACCAATAACTTCGAGCCCTACGAAGGGGGGGTCATGTGTAACTAGACTGTGTGTAGAGGGGGGGTCATCAGTAACTTGATAAATGATGATGATAAATGGACAGCTATTCAGCTAGGATTTCTTGAGCTTCTGTATGAATTTCATGTTTTCAGGTCGAGGAACCAGGCTAGACTTTTATCAGGAAACACATGTATCAGAACACGGCTTTGTTTATCCATGGAACCTACTATAACAGTAGGCTCTATGGTTTATCATAAGCCTAAACAGCATACAGTACCATAGATAGACCTATGTTCTGTTAGCATTAATCTCTGTACAAACCTCCTGTAGTGTAGTAGGACATGAGACCGGTAAATGGCTTTATAATCATATTTACTCTTCTCAAGATGTATTAAAAGCTAGGCCCCTATTCATACCAGCTAGATTTGAGTTACTACACAGCGCATCTAGCAAATCCTTTATCTAAACAATTCCAGGTGCAGTGCGGCCTGTACATTGTGGACATTGACTAGCTAAATGAATATAGCCTGCATTTTGAGACTGAAACAAACCATTCAATAATTTATGCTGCCCCAAAGTTGAAGAAATAAATTGTGGCGTACTACAAGACAAGTTGTACTGACGGTAGTTAATGTCATGATGAGGATAATATTATAAAATATAATAAATAATTTTAATAGTTTTATAATAATAAAACACCGTCTATTTTTTGCAGGGTTTTTGTAGCGAAGCCGACATGATGAATGCATGAAATTAATCATGTCGGATTCGTCCGAATTTTTATAAAGTTTATCTCTGTGTCAGTACATGAAGCTATTTTAGCTCCATGGTCAGTATAACAAACATAACCTCATGGTTTCCCTGAGCCGTTGTATGTAGTATTATCTGTCATCATGATGCAGTATGACATAATTTTATCTCAAACCGGTGAATGCGAATAAATACATCATACAGAATGTAATCTCCCAGCTTCTCGCAGTTTAATGTTGTTCTGCAGAACTGTGTCCCGTTCCCTGTCACTTTTTCATATGTGTAATACCATACCGCGAATCACTTTATCAACGAATAGCTCTTCATGTTATTAACGTGTTTTCAATCAGTCTTAATATAATTCCACACTGCATCATTTAGTGCCCCTGGCTATGTTGGAATGGTGTACGGACATTTCCCCCATGGACGTTTCCCCCAATGGGCATTTCCCCCAGTGGACATTTCCCCCAGTGGACATTTCTTCCACCCTATATTTTTAGGTTATTTTGAACATGGTTTTTAAATAATTTTGTAATAACGCAATTTGTTTTTTCTGTATATAAAGATATAAGGATTTCCAGATGTTTTACGATAGTTGAGTCACAAAGTGATAAGTTATTATACATATACGCAGTATCTATCAGTATTATACAGTCAGCACATTTTAAAACAATATAAAAGATGTATACATGGTATATAGCGTAACATTAACTGTTCGTAGGTCGGTGTCATGAAGCCATTTGATGAGAATAAAACCGAACTGAAGTGAAAACTGAGGTAAAAAATATAGCAAAATAATATTGTTAAAAAATACATCTTTTATTTTACCACAATGTGATATAATGTTTTCTTAAAATGTTAAAATATATATATGTATATGATTTATATGTTATCACTATGTGATCCATTTTATTGTTTAAAAATGTGCTATAAAATATATGATGTGCCAAATTATTTAAAGTGATTGTAAACCCTCAAGTAAAGTTTCCATCAAATGAAAGACCATTGCGAGCAGTATCGGAAAATATTTATTTTAATTTTTTACGATTTTATTACACAGAGTAAACTGCAATTAAAGTATGGTATTCTATGTTGGTCTGTTGCAATCATATTTAGATCCAGTGACGTCACACTGCCTTAATTCAGACTTTGTATGCACTTTCCAATGCTTGATTCAAGCTTAAGGTATGTATATTTTGAGTTTCAACACAGACTCACTGTTCCAATGTGCATGTTCCAAAATCAGGGAAATTAAATGCAAGATTCAAATTGACTTGACACTCATGAGTCACCATCTCCCAGATTTTGGTGAAACATGCACATTGGAAAAGTGAGTCTGTGTTGAAACTCAAAGTATACACACATTAAGCTTGAATCAAACACTGGAAAGTGCATACAAAGTTTGAAATATATGTATTAAGGCAGTGTGACGTCACTGGACCTAGATATGATTGCAACAGACCACCATAGAATACCATGCTTTAATTGCAGTTTACTCTGTGTCACAAAATCGCAAAAAATTAAAATAAATATTTTCCCACGCTGCTTGCAATGGTCTTTCATTTGATGGAAACCATACTTGAGGATTTACGATCACTTTAAAAACTATGTTCAAAATAACCTAAAAGTATAGGGTGGGGGAAATGTCCATTGAAGGAAATGTCCATGGGGGAAATGTCCGCTGGAGGAAATGTCCACTGGGGGAAATGACCTGGATTCGTTGGAATTGGGAGTGTGTTTGTGGCGAGATGGGGGGGGGGGGGGTCATTGATAAATATGGCATCAGGTGAGGGGGGGTCACTGGTAACCTTCCAGCCAAAGGAGGGGGGGTCACACATAACTTAGGGTCATCAGCTGAATTTCCACCGGCCCCCCCCCCCCCCTCAAGATAAATTTTGAACGGTCCCTTAGTTCCCAACAGTCACAGTAATCTTCAAACACCGTTAGAGCATTCTGCAGGCTATTTTCGTTCTCTGCAAGAATTGCGGTATCATCTGCATAGAGTAGGAGGAATATGCGCAGAAAAATCTCAAGCACATCCTCGATATCTTCGGTTAACGTGCTTAAGCCTACCACATCATTACTTATCATAAAATCATCCAGGTCATTGAGGTACAAAGAAAAAAGCAGAGGAGAAAGATTCTCACCTTGACGTACGCCGACTTCACATATAAAGAAGTCACTCTTTTCTTTGCCACATGCTACACACGATTTAATGGAACAATACATATTTTTGATCAGGTTAAAGCATTTCCCATCCAGGCCTTCCTTGATCATTTTATACCATAAACCCCCTCTCCAAACTGTATCGAAGGCTTTGGAGAAGTCTATAAATGCACAACTTTTTTTTGGTGTTTAAAACATATTCAATCAAATTATGTAGTACAAAAATATTGTCCATTGTGGAGTAACCTTTCCTAAAACCAGTTTGCGATTCCTTCAGGATATCAGTTCTTTCACAGAATATGGTAAGTCTGTTATTTAGCACTGCCGTGAACAATTTCCCTAGACAACTTAAAATGGTTATTGCTCGATAATTTTCCGTGTCACTTATATCCCCTTTGTTTTTATAGATAGGGCGAATAATCCCGATGAGCCATGATTCCGGCATACTTCCAGTATCTAAAATGATGTTGAACAGGATTACGTATATCGGTAACATGATACAAGATAACCATAATAAACTATATATTTTATGAAAGCGTACATCGTAGGGATTCCAACTATATGATTTGTATAACCGACGCTGATACTGTTTAAAAAATATTCAAATGTAAAAAAATTCGAATGAAAACAATAAAGTTAATTTTTCAATTGAAATTTCATGAAAACTGTTGAGCTTGTTTCAACTTTGATGGTATACCTTGATAGGAGACAACTCGAACTAGTAAACTTTATGTCATTTTTTTTTAATTTTGCCAATTTTTTGTTTTTACAGCTATTTTACTAAAATAAATTGAATAAAATACGTACTATACGGTCGTTTTTCTCAAAAGTTCAATAATTAAACAACGAAGCCGAACTTTACTAGATCGCCTTATAAGTAACAAGCATGCCAAATTTCAGAAGCGTAGCATGGATACTTTTCGAGAAATAAACTTTTAAATATCGGATTTTGTAAAAAAAATGAAAGGATAGAAATCCTATTTTTTGCTTTAATTCTATTGTCAAAAACATTTTTAATTTGGCTTATGGGACCGACTCGAATTCCTGTTTATTCTGGATAGCTATTACACTAAGTTTATTCATCAAGGCGGTTTAAAATCCAATTTAAACTTAAATAACTTGCTAAAACTTGTTCAGCTGATAAATATTCACACCTGTGCTGATCACTTCACGGCGGACCGTGTCCGAGCGAAGTGTTACTGCGTTGAGTACACTTTTATATGTATATATTATAATTAGAAACAAAACTACGGATGTTCACATGGTTTTGATCAGGAGGGGGTAGACTAATGTAAATGAATATGACTTCTAGATAATCAAATAGCTTATCAAAATACTGCGGAAAAGAGTTTTGGAAAGGGAAATTTAACAGACAAAAATAACAGTAGCCAAACTGCTGTTCTATTCTTACGACAAACTATTAGGGTGGTTAGTTCCTGCGAGTAAATTAACAATACAATACACACTCTGGCAGCTATTAACGACTTACAATAGACAGTCGCGTGAAAGGTTAATCTCTTCTCAGCTATAAGGCAATCTGTTTAATTTTTCGAGTGCCGCAGAAACTGAATTTTTAATGCTAATATTGAAGCACTTCTAATTAGAATATTGATTTCATTTTTCTACAAAAACTCAAGAAATTAACCACTATACTGTCCGGCTTAGCCATTATATGCTAAATAGGCCGGGAGTCCGTGCGAGATAAGGGGCCTAGAATTAGCTCCCGTTCACACCTCGAGCTGACCAATTTCTGAACCCGCAGTCTTCAAGAGTAGGGTGCGTGGGTTAGCCCAGAGGTGGCAGGTGGAGGATTCGTGTGGGCATAAGCTATATAGCTACAGCGATTTTGCTGAGAGCGCTTTTGATACTAATTTTCCAGAAATATTGTGGGGTAGGGGAACGTATAATCACTTGTTTATAATTGGAAGAAGCAAAACGATAGAATACACCAAATTAAAGCTCATGCATTCCGCTAGAGAATAAAAATATTACCAAAAAAAATAGAAAAAATTTCGACGTCACAATGACGTCATAATTACCCTATGTGTGCTGTGGGATGGGACAACTTCACCCCCAGTAATCTATTTGACTTAAATACAGAAATGGAAAGGAATTATGAACAGAAACTTTCTGACATCATACTTTGTCCTATTGGGGGTCATTTTAAGCCATAGTTCAGAATCCTAGTGGCACAGGATCATGAGTATCATGTACAAATTAACATTCGAAAGGGGTATTGATAATTTTGCGTTTTCGGCCAGATTTTCTTTATCGTACGAAAAAGCGCATGGAATCAAATTATTTTTTCAGGAATATTGTTTTTCTGTCTCCAGAAATATTGGTGGGAGAAATGGTTAGAAATCTTGAAAATCAGCGTTATAATCGACCACAAGTACCTTTCAAGAAAGCGATGCCATCGGAGCAGCCAAATTAGTTGGTTTTCATTTTCTGTTGGAGCTTTCAAATCTTGCGTTTGGGCGACAGATCAGTCACTTTCTATAGTTTAACCGCACATTTATTGCAACTTAATTGATTGCCCGATGTTTTATATTCAGAAACATGTGTAACATACATGTATCAAGCTCATTGTGGATCTGGTGCATGGAAATCGCTAAAATTGGAAAAATGCAATCCAGCCACAAAATCTAATCATAGCATCAAAATTCTCTCTCAATCACTGTAGAAAGATTATTCGAGAACGATCAAAGAGAAGGCACCAACAGTTCAATTTATGTAAAAGTCTTGGTAAGTCAGTTGAGGTATTATTGACCAATAATGGATAAATGTATAACAGTAGATAGCAAAACAAACGTTCAACATCAGTAGATTATATGGGCCAGACGAACGGTCATTAATTAGTGTAGGTGAACTTGAAGGAAATAGTTTTAAAAACTGATCAGCTATAATATTACAATTTAGAAACGAACAGCGCAAACTAAATCAAAGCTGAAGAGTTCAGTTGAGTCTTCAGAAAAACACATAATAGGTCCGAAAACGAATTGGCTGTGTTCATTGTCATCTGTTTTGCATGCATATACAACTAAACATACTGTTTCTTCGTTTTGATTAATTATCTCTATTAGGTAGATTAGTTTCGCATTTCGGATGTATGAACAACTAATGATTGCCCTTTCACGATGTATGTGATCCATATCTTAGCAGATTAATTGAATTGACATAGTTCAGTAGATACATTTTCGTTTGTGTCTTCCTTACCCAAACTAAAACGGCATGTATACCTGCCCCAGCTGTTTGGTCATTGTACCCCATACTGTGTATCTCATCGAGGGTATGGTTTCTTAAGTCAGAGGAAGTAATGTCATTATGACATTATAGGAAATTGTCGAAATACTATGGGACTTTTGATGTGGAAATATTGCTATATTACAATACGCATCAGCTTATGAGGAACATAACTTGTAAGAAACATCACCAAAAAAACTAGTACATAATTATGGCATATCGGTAAGATATGCCATTTGACAAGCTATAAAGCAAGAATATGAGAGTACGCCACACCACATTGTCATGGAGTGAAACAATATATACCAGTCCAAATAAAGAAGTATAAGAGAAGATACAAAGAAAACAAAGATGAGCCCGTGGATTGGAGCGATATGCAAGAGGTGAGGATAATTGACGACGCCTGGCGACTAGAAAGCAACCATATGACTACATGAAAGCTTTCCTAGGCACCCTGGATGGCCGACTGATAGGAATGAAAGTCGACACACCCCTGGTGCATATCATTGGGCATTGCTTAGATCATCATCGATCAAGGCTCACAGTTTGTAAAATTTAATATAGTTATTTTACGGTGCAATATGGCCTGTGCAAACTATATTTGTTTTAGTGCACCTCATAACTATTCCCAAACCAACCGATTGTAATATACTCCTACTGTGAAAGAGGTACATTGGATACTAAAATTTTAGTTTCAACTGACGAAGCTCAGAATAACAGCGTGAACGCAAATCATAGCAGCTGAGTACTAGTATATGGCTGTTCCCAGCTGGTTTACTGTACTAGTAACTACTTCATGCTCCTTTTCTAGAGCAGACTCAGAAAGTTCATTTTCCGAGTAATAAAGAGGAAATCGCTAGGTCAATGTCATCCACTCTCACGAACAATCGATGAAGCAAGATTTATTGTGGAAAATTCTTCTTAAAATCTACCACATTTTTTATTTCATTGATTGAACCTTGGACTGAGTCACTCTGTGAGATATATCGTGCTGTTGCGTCAGGGTATAATGTTGGATATATGGGAGATTCACGGCTCAATTCGACATGCAAACATAGCTTTTGTATCTCTCTAATATTACCAGGCATATTATAATGAAGCAACAGACAGATAATCAGCCCTATGTGATGTATAAACTGAATGCCCTGTTGTTCTCAACTTATACATTACAGTCATTAAATGTTGATTTCAGAAAGCATGAAGGGTCTAGTGATATGCATTTATGCATACCATAGAGGTATAGGATATGACATTACTTTTGCATAAATTTCAGTCTTAGTGATACTTTGCGAAGGCATGATGAACGATATCAAGCGGGACCCTCGGATAGAATATCTTACATATCATGTATGTCAAATCCTGGGTGAATTCGCGTTATTTTATTATGGCTTCATGACAGTTTTTATTATACTGCACTGTTCTATGATGAGCAATGATCTTGACTTAGAAGATTATATCACCTGACGCTGAACCTTCTTTTTCCTATCTACTTTTTTGATAATTACCACCCCCGCTCAGAATGCCCATCTGCTGTGCGTTTAACGCCGTTCTCATAGATACCATGATATTTCGGGATTCCGAGAATGCTCCAAGATAACCATACGACAGGATTATATCCTCATTCAATCAGCTCGTAATGAAGATTTATTGTATGAATGGTAACCATTTGCTTTCCCAATTTCGATGTTTTCCTGCAACATTGTTTTAGTACAATACTATCGAGATGCCTTATTCTGGATTTAGTGACGGGTTCAGCCCTATTTTTTGGTAAAGTATTCAACTGAACTAAATATAGGTGAAAATGAATTTGTATTATGAGGCTATTATGACATCATGATGACGTCTTGTCTCGAAAATCCTGGCAAGTCCTTTATTTCGATAGGCCACCGAGGCATCTATCCATCCATATAGAGTTTGTTACAGTGGTCGTAGATTTGACGATGTTAAAAGGACGAAGCGTATCCCAACCCCCAAATCCAACGTCATGATTCTTTGTCACTAAGCTTCTTCACAATGACTTAAAATGACCACAGTATGATAAGATATGATACCAGAAAGTTTTGGTCCATAATTTTGTTCCCTACTGGAAACAGTTCAAATAGTTTAGCGGCGGTCATGTTTTCCCCTTCCACGGACCGATATGATTGATTATGAATTTTTTGTATTATTTTTTTTTTGCTCTAGTCAAAAGCATGGGTTTTATTTTGATATATAACATCTCTCGTTTTGATTTAATCAGTTAGGCAAAAATGACCACATTTTCCCTACCCCCTACGGTGGCTCATAGGAGACATACAATAACAATTTTACTTTTTTTCTGTAATTTTGTATTTATTTTTTTTTCTGAAATTTCTGTACGACCCGAAATTAGATTCTGTACGTCCCGAAATTAATTTCAGTACGTCCCAAAATTAATTTCTGTACGTCCCGAAATTAATTTCCGTACGTCCCGAAATTAATATCAGTACGTCCCGAAATTAGTTTCTGTACGTCCCGAAATTAATTTCAGTACGTCCCAAAATTAATTTCTGTACGTCCAGAAATTAGTATCTGAACGTCTCGAAATTAATTTCTGTACGTCCCGAAATTAGTTTCTGTACGTCCCGAAATTAGTTTCTGTACTTCCCGAAGTTAGTATCTGTACGTCCCGAAATTACAAAATTACAAAAACAAATGTAAAAATTAAAATTGTATTCTATGTCCCCTATGAGCCACCGTATTTCCTAACCGTAAATAGGAGAAATAATTTTTTTTCTATGTATTTTCTCTCTGTTCCCAAGGTAAATGTCAACACTGTTACCATGGCATATAAATGGATATAAGTTGACAAGTATTGTCAGTTGGAACATGTTTATATCACTGGGAAAATAAGCAAAGAAACGGCCAGTGGATTGTGAAATGAATTACCACAAGCAAAATATTAAATTAGGAAAATATTCAATACTGTTCATCTCCAAAGAGCCGTATCTTTACAACATGTCAACACAGTTACCGTGTTACAGCCATAAATCAGCAGACTGTGCTGAATAGATTCGTTGGTTGACTGAAGGTAGGCGATATGATTCACCTTGGGGGATCTTCACGTAGAAACCTGCATATCACCGGACACTATTGCCCTCCAATGACAAATATGTCAACTACGTTACTGTTTGGTAACTTAGTTGAGATTTTGGTAACAGAGTTCGACATTTTGGTAACGGGAGTTGACAGAATTGTTGTTAACCACGTTACATTTTGTCAACATCGTTACCTTTTTGTCAACTACTTTACTATGTCTTTCGAATTCACAGACATTCACTTAATGAGAGATGATTATTTTTTTACTTCAGTCTACCACACTACAGTAGGACAACTTGTTTCTTAAATAGGCCCATTAGCTTGATTTAATGTCGAATTAATGTATATGAGGCATTGGATTTACATAAAATTTGAGCAGATAAAACCGTTTCGTACCACAACAGTGAGAAAACTCGTCTTTCTTCATATTTGCTAGACAGACAGACAGAATTTAAATTTTTGGCGTCTCCATCTTCATATTTGCAACAAACATGAGCACAGAAATACAACCTATTGTCGTGAATCTTAAACTGTATCACTGTTGTCAGCTATGCTAGCTGGTCTCTTTCTCAAGTGTTATCTTTATATAAAAATATAGTTCACAAACACAGTTCTTAAATGTCCAGACGGTCTTATGATTTCCCTCTGATATCTGGGTAACTACAAACACTAAAAATTTGCAGGGAAAAGACAATTTATTTGGGAAATTTCCCCGTCCAAAATATACCGTAATGGTAGAATGACTCGATTAACCATTTAATGAAGGCCATTACTTCAGGATCTGTTACATTTGTCTTCATATCCTGTTTGAATGATGCCTAGGTGACTTTGTTTGTGTCGAATCACCGATTGCGTCACAAAGACGTACAGATCCCACACGACAAAGAGATCACAGGCGTACAGGCTCCATTGACCAAAGTCTAATGTCCTATTATTCAACCACAAAACATCCACGCAGCCTAGATGTGACGAGGTATGTGATAAAGAGCTTGCCATATTGACGTACCTGTACGGTAACCTTATCCGAAATAAAGGAAATTTAATCAGAGGCATGTCTGTCACTGAATATCAAAGTACACAACAGAGTTGTTCCTGTTAACCCAGACGAGACAGGAGCTGGCGAAGCGATGTGTACCGGTAATAAAAATTGAACAATTAAATGATTTTGATCTCCGCTCGCAGGTGCCATAAATCCCAACGACCCAAATATAGTTTACGTCACGGAAACATCGACGTCAACAGGACGAAATCAAACAAACTTCGCCAGTTCCTCTCTCCCCAATATTTTTCTTCCTCCAGGGAATAGGGAACTGAAACTTCTGACAATATATCACGGGGTTACCCAAACTCCGAACAGCGCATGTCAGCTGAACGACTATAGCCAGACGATAGTCGTTCAGCTGACATGCGCTGTTCGGAGTTTGGGGGTTACCCTCTACCAGAAAATGTATAAACAATCCAAGATGGCCGCGTTGATGCACCTTTTGGCCGATTTGTCGGTCAGATTTTCTGTGCTACTTTCTCCCGAATAATAATAAATGAGGAAATAATTATCTGATGTGAAATAAAATAATTGTTGCCACTTTTATGCGAAATAGGCAAAACATTTGAAGAAAGTCTCAACCCTGTTTTGTGTTTATTATTGAAACTTTTAAGAAATCTACTTAAGGTTTTTATGTTCAACCTTATATTTTTTATAATAATTCTTATGATAAATTATATTAGTATCTGTTTAGTTTGATTGGACTTGTCTCTATTTGCAATATTATTCTTGAAAACTGTTGTTTTAATTAACTTCATTAATTGTTATAATACTCAGCTTTCATGTAAACAATCCATGGCTTATGTAATTATCGATTTTAAATAAATCATTTAATAGCCCTTCCTTCATTTATTCATTATAATTTTGAGAGGGGTCCAGTACTCCGAAAATGTGGACTATATCCATAAAGAAAAGGATTTATCAAGCCATTTCTTTCCAATTCCCATATTACTGCAGTCATAATGTAGAGCCATGTCTGTACATAAGTTCTACTGAAAACAATGATGCAAGTGAAGCAAGGTAACTATTTAATTTTGGAGACAACGTGCATGATATCCATATATTTTATTCATCGGACTCAATAAATCCAACGAGAATATCGCTGCTAAGACAAAGACAATGAATTAACCAAACCAGTGACGTAACAATGACGTCATAAAACCGGAATATATATATATATATATATATATATATATTCAGTAGTGGAGAATTTGGGAATTTGGGAAATCGTAAACTTTCAGTATAACCATATAGAAATATAGGGAAGCAACTATAATGCTGATGCAATATGAGGAATGTACTAAATAACATAGAGAGAAGAATGCAAAATCAATATCTAGCGCATATTTTATTGATGATAGGATTATATCACATTTCAATGCATATATTGGCATAACTTTAAATATATAATCTATTCATATCAATCTCTTTCCAGATTTACAAGTCTATATACGTAAGAGGTTATATAGGGTGAGTGAGTGAGCGAGTCAGAGAATGAGTGAGGAATGGAGTCTTGAAGAAAATAGTCATTTGTATGGCACTGACCCAGTCAGTATGTCGGCACCTCTTCCCACTTCCCTTATATGTGTTGTAATTTGTTTCAATGATCATGAACCCCCATTATTCAGGTTACATAATAGGACAGAATTGATAGCCATGACAGTGAATATATAGGGGAGACTTGACTTTCTGATTGAAGCTCATTAAATAAAACCACGTGTCAAATTTCTTTAAACATATATAGTTCTTGAATGATCATGTACTAAATACAGCGTCATACCAGATCAATTAAGTCTTTCCATGCCTATGTTCAGAAAGGTGTGGAGTGATGAAGCGGGGTAGGGTGATGAGTGGGTTCTTGCTGGTTCATTTGTAAGCCATTGACAAGTTTGCGTTTTTGTTGAAAATGATTACGGGTGTGTTATGTACGGAAGCATAGATAGGATATGGGTGAAGATTTTTTTCGTCCACGACATTATCTCCGACGCGGAGATACATCTCCGAACCAGAGATACATCTCCGAACCAGAGATACATCTCCGACCCGGAGAAAATTATCTCCGACCCGGGGAAACTTATCTCCGACCCCGAGATATATCTCCGACCCGGAGAAACTGGTCGGAGAAACTTATCTCCGACCCGGAGAAAATTATCTCCGACCTCAAGATACATCTCCGACCCGGAGAAAATTATCTCCGACCCCGAGATACATCTCCGACCCCGAGATACATCTCCGGCCCGGAGATAATTGACCAATGAGAGTCGAGCTGCTGTAACGATCAATTATCAATTATCAATTATCTCTGGGTCGGAGATAATTATCTCCGGATCGGAGATAATTATCTCCGGGTCGGAGATCTATCTCAGGGTCGGAGATAAGTTTCTCCGGGTCGGAGATAATTTCGTGGAGGGAAAAATAATTTTCACCCATGTCCTATCCATGCTTCCGTAGTTATGGGGAGTAGCATAAGCATAATATTTAAACACAAGAGCTTCTCGCACCCTCCAACCGTTGAATCAATAATGTCCACTTTTTGGTCAGTCCCGCCTCGCTGTCGAACCGTACGCACAAATGGTTCTGTTGTCATTCTGCTGTTGCGTTGTATCGTATTTTGACATGTCTGGGAGTTTGTGGGACAATGATTTGATTCCTAGTTGAATTTTCATCCTTAAGCCGAAACCATTCACAGAACTGGGGGAAGGCTCCCATAAAATTAACATTAGGAAATAAATTGACATAAATAAAAAATTATGCATTCCCTGTGGCCGATTTTCATATATTATCGGGAGATGCCTAGTTCACAAAACATAGTGAAGTTTCAGAAATTTTCGACATACAGAACTCAATTTATGAAGAAAAACGGGTGCCTAGGCAATATTGCCATGGTAGTATGGGGATCCATACACGAGTTGCGCCGGTCGTTAACAGCAATTGAACAGCTGAGCTATTGTTCTCCGCTCTCGTTTAGCTAAGAGTTGGCTGGAAGATATCATCTCTATTTGTCAACACGCTTCAAATCTGTTTGTATGACATTATCTATGTATTTTATACGGGTATATCACCCTACCAGGAGAGAGGCCCGGATGGACTAGTACAAATTAACGCATTTCAATGTCTCGTTCGAATGCACCAGATGGCTTGTTTCAACACAAATATATCAGTCACTTTAATAAAAGGCAATAGTTTCGAGTATCCAAGCTCTAATATACGCAACGCTTGGTCTGTGTTACATATTGACGTAGGAAGGCTTTGAATACAATCACAATGTGTGGCCTTTAATCTTCTGTATTGTTACTAGTACATAAACACATAAACATCTCGGCTGACGTCACAGTGCGTGACATCAATCGGAGAGAGATATAGGCTACATAGTTCAACCGGAACGTATATTGCCTGGAACTACAAACATGAAACAAACATAGTCTAGAGTACATAAATCTACTACGAATCTAACTATTTGCTTATTTTTTATTTAAACCAGGAGTAGTGAGACTAACGTCACAGGACCTACGAAGTAGGGTGAGGAAGATGACTTGGAGGTCCAAGCGTAAAATTATAGGTCACCTAAGTAGGTCAAAGTTTCATCAAAAGTAGGTCAGCTCAGAGTTTGCTGGTAACAGTCCCCTAATGTACGTTCATGCCAAAAATCAAGGTTCTAATGTCAACGGTTCTCCTTATTTTGCCGACCAAAGTATTGGGATGGACTCACTCATTACCGGACAATTTGCGAATGAGAATAATCAGTCCTGTTTTATATAATTCTTATCATTGATAGCCCTATTTCTTATGTTTATTCGGTGGAAAGAAAATATATCATAAGAAAGAGCTAACCTAGCTAACATTGTGTGGCGTCAGATATACTCTATATGGTCTGCATAAGAATTTATTGAGACAAACTTTCAGTACCGGTATGAGAATAAAAACTGCACATACACAAGCAATCCTGGGGCTGATCACTATTGTACAGCAAATGAGCAATTTTGAGCAAAAAATTCTGAGAAGTTATAACCAATTGTTGTCCGCACTGTATCAAGGATTTACTGTACAGTTCCATGAAGTCCCCAAATGAATGGTTCTTCGCAGCAACTCAGCAGTACTGAACAGTTTCCGGCAGGAACTTGTCAGTGCTGAATTGACAGTACTGGCCTGATATTTCTGCATCAGCCCCACTCAGTGAGAAAGAACCACCCAGTATTAGAGCCTTTCTATACAGATCTGATTGGTTGAGAGCGGTACTGAGAGAGCAAAGTTTCCCTGTGTAAGCACATGGAGCCCAGATAAAAGCCCTTCATGACAAAAGCCCACAGGGACATTAGCCCTCAGGACAAAAGCCCAGCGGCTTACTTGGATTCTGGACAAAAGCTCTTCAGCATATAAATTTAATGGTATATACCAATAAAAAAAAAATTGAAAAAGTTATTTTCATTAAATATACAGAGGTATCAAGGAAGACGCATGTTAAAAAGTATGTTTTTGCACCATAACTATAACAATAGAGAAATTTATAGCTACAAGCACAATAATTTATGGAAACACTGTTTCTACAACAATCTGTATCTTTCATAGCACAATCATAGCACAATTGGTGGACTAAATCCGTATGGTATAGCGGCCTGAAAACTACAATTTCATTCAATGTATCATGACCAAAGCTAGAAAGTGAGGGGAATTACAAACTATAATGCTTACATAAGCAGTGTGACTAACGTCACAGGACCTACGTAGTATAGGGTTGATATGATTTAAGTGTGTACTTGACCTAAGACATGTTTTTACCAATTTCGAGGTTTATAGGTCACCTAAGTAGGCCTGCTCCAGGGGTGGAGATATCCTCCCGAGAGTAGTGCATAGGTTGAATAAGTGTAGTATCATGTAAGCTCCCAGATGATATGCATTGCACGCGTTTACTCTAGAGACGTCAACAGGACGAAATCAAACAAACTTCGCCAGTCCCCCTCTCCCCAATATTTTTCTTACTCCAGGGAATAGGGAACTGAAATTTCTGACAATATATCTTAGGTTCAACCTCTACTAGAAAATGTATAAACAATCGAAGATGGCCGCCTTGATGCAACTGTTGGTCGAGTAGTCGGCCAGAGTTTCCATGCTACTTTCTCCCAAATAAAATAAATAAAAATAATAAATGAGGAAAAAATTATCTGATGTGAAATAAAATATTGTGTGCCACTTTTTATGTTCAACCTTACATTTTTTATAGTAATTCTTATGATAAATTGCTTTAGTATCCGTTTATTTCTGGATTTGTCTCTATTTGCAATATTATTCTTGAAAACCTAAATGTACTGTTGTTTTAATTAACTTCGTTAATTCATTAACTCAGCTTTCATGCAAACAAGCCATTGCCTATGTAATAACGATTTCAAATAAATCATTCAGTCCTTCCTTCGTTCATTCATTATAATTTTGGGAGGGGACCAATTCTCCGAAAATTTGGACTATATCCATAAAGAAAAGGATGTTTCTTTTCTTTTCCATTCCGATATAAGTGCAGCCATAATATATAGCCATGTCTGTACATAAGTGCTACTGCAAACAATGATGCGAGTGAAGCAAGGTAACTATTTAATTTTGGAGACAACGTGTATGATATCCCTATATTTTATCCATCGGAATCTATAAATCGCTATATCGCTACTAAGACAAAGACAGTGAATTAACCAAACTAGTGACGTGACAATGACGTCACCAAACCGGACGTACAAATATATATTAAGTAGCGTCAAATTTGGAAAATCGTAAACTCAACTTTTTTCACTTTCAGTATAACGATAAAGCAGTAAGGTAAGCAACTATAATGCTGGTGTAGTATGAGGAATATACTCAACAACATAGAGAAAAGAATGCAAAATCAGTACCTAGCGTGATACATTTTATTGATCATTGGATTAACCCTATCTGGCCTGGGCGATTTGGGGTGTACCGCAGCCTGGGGGGGGGGGGGGGGCGAAAAGTGCCCCCCCTTTATATATTTTCGCTATCGCTAAGGCTAGAGGGCTGAAACTTACCACACTATATCTTTGGGTCAAGCTCTACCAGAAAATGTAAAAAAGTCCAAGATGGCCGCCATGATGACGTCACTGTGGCGTCATTTCCAAATAGAGCATTTTTGGACGATTTTTCGGTCAGAATTTTCGATTTTTTATTTTTGTTTTTTCTTCGCAAAAACTGCATGATAAATTAGTAAATAATAATATGATATGAAATAAAATATGTTTTACCCACTTTTCCATACAGAAAAGCAAAATATGACGAAAAAAATCACTTTTCTGGTACCCCACATGGCCGCCATTTTGAATTTACCCATGATCCTCTACTCGGGGGTCATGCAAATAGGCTCCAAATGACTCCAATATGATAATCTAAAAAGTCACGGAGTTTCAGCTCTCAACTGTTTGTCGTTCCGGAGATAGTAGCAAAAAAAGAAACGGGGGGGAGGCGGAAAGTGCCCCATCCCCCCCGCCCAGGCCAGGTAGGGTTAAATCACATATTGGCATTGAGACACACTTGATAGCCATAACATTGGAGACTTGAATTTTTTCTGATTGAAGCTCATTAAATGAAACTTCCTCGTGTCAAATTTCTTCCATTTTGCTATAAAATATGAAACATATGTAGTTCTTGAATGAATATGTATAAAAACAGCGTGATAGCAGATAAATTGAACCTTTCCATGCCTCTGTCCAGAAAGGGGTGAAGAGTCTTTGTCCAGAAAGGGGCGAAGAGCCTATGTCCAGAAAGGGGTGAAGAGCCTATGTCCAGAAAGGGGTGAAGTGACGAAGCGGGATGGGGTGATGAGTGGAGAATATTCTTGTTGGTTGATTCGTAAGCCATTCACAAGTTTACGCTTTTGTTGAAAATGAATACGGGTGAATTTTGGGGGGTACCCAAGTATAATCTTTAAACGCCTTTTGCACCCTCCAACCGATGAATCAAAACTGCCCAATTTTTGGTCAATCCCGCTTCGCCATCGAACCATCAGATATACGCACGAATGGTTCTGTTGTCAGTCTGTTGTTGCGTTGCATCCTATTTTGCAATGTCTGGGAGTTTGTGGGACATTGATTTGATTCCTAGTTGAATTTTTATCCTTAAGACGAAACGGTCGTCCTGAAAATCATATATAACTGGGGGAAGGCTCCCATAAAATTAACATTTGGAAATAAATTGACATAAATAAAAAATTATGCATTCCCTGTGGCCGATTTCCATATATTATCGGGGGATGCCTAGTTCACAAAACATACTGAAGTTTCAGAAATTTTCGACGTACAGAACTCAATTTATGAAGAAAAACGATTGCCCAGGCAATGTTGGATCCATAACCCCAGTTGCACGGGTCGTTAACAGCAGATTGAACAGCTCTCGTTTAGCGAGAGTTGGCTGGAAGATATCATCTCTATTTGTCAACAGGCTTCAAATCTGTTTGTATGACATAATCTATGTATTTTATACGGGTATATCACCCTACCAGGAGAGAGGCCCGGGTGGCCTAGTACAAATTAACGCATTTCAATGTCTCGTTCGAATGCACCAAATGGCTTGTTTTAACACAAATATATCAGTCACTTTAATAAAAGGCAATGGTTTCGAGTATCCAAGCACTAATATACGCAACGCTTGGTCTGTGTTACATATTGACGTAGGAAGACTTTGAATACAGTCACAATGTGTGGCCTTTAATCTTCTATATTGTGACTCGTACATAAACACATTAAAAACCAGAACCGACGTCACAGTTCGTGAGATCAACAGGAGAAAAATATAGGCTACATAGTTCAACCGGAACGTTTATTGCCTGGAACTACAAGCATGAAACAAACTTAACGGCATGGTCTAGAATACATAAATATACTACGAATCTCATTATTTACTTATTTTTTATTTAAACCACGAGTAGTGAGACTAACGTCACAGGACCTACGAAGTAGGGTGAGGAAGATGACTTGGAGGTCCAAGCGTAAAATTATAGGTCACCTTAGTAGGTCAAAGTTTCATCAAAAGTAGGTCAGCTCAGAGTTTGCTGGTAACAGTCCCCTAATGAACGTTCGTGCCAAAAATCAAGGTTCTAATGTCAACGGTTCTCCTTATTTTGCCGACCAAAGTATTGGAATGGACTGACTCATTACCGGACAATTTGCGAATGAGAGCCTACTTCGTAGGAACAGAATAATCAGTCCTGTTTTATATAATTCTTATCATTGATAGCCCTATTTCTTATGTTTATTCGGTGGAAAGAAAATATATCATAAGAAAGAGCTAACCTAGCTAACATTGTGTGGCGTCAGACATACTCTATATGGTCTGCATAAGAATTTATTGAGACAAACTTTCAGTACCGGTATGAGAATAAAAACTGCACATACACAAGCAATCCTGGGGCTGATCACTATTGTACAGCAAATGAGCAATTTGGAGCAAAAAATCCTGAGAAGTTATAACCAATTGTTGTCCGCACTGTATCAAGGAGTTACTGTACAGTTCCATGAAGTCCCCAAATGAATGGTTCTTAGCAGCAACTGAGCAGTGCTGAACAGTTTCCGGCAGGAACTTGTCAGTGCTGAATTGTCAGTGCTGAATTGACTGTGCTGAATTGCCCAGTTGAGATGACTTGACAGTACTGGCCTGATATTTCTGCATCAGCTCCACTCAGTGAGAAAGAACCATCCAGTATTAGAGCCTTTCTATACAGATCTGATTGGTTGAGAGCGGTACTGAGACAGCACATGGAGCCCAGATAAAAGCCCTTCGTGACAAAAGCCCACAGGGACATTAGCCCTCAGGACAAAAGCCCAGCGGCTTACTTGGATTCTGGACAAAAGCTCTTCAGCATATAAATTTAATGGTATATACCAATAAAAAATTATTTCAAAAGGTTATTTTCATTAAATATACAGAGGTATCAAGGAAGACGCATGTTAAAAAGTATGTTTTTGCATTATACATGAATTCCACGAAATCTGTAACCAAAATGTAATTCGGTCACATAATTCAAAATCTCGGTTATGTCATTCCTGAACAATTTTGCCCATGTTGTTTACCAGTCGTTCTCGCTCTTTCACATTCAATCGATTATATGTGCATTGCAGGGCACAGGACAACATACTTCATGTGTTTGGGTCTGTCCTTAAAATGATTTAGACCGGATAAAATTGAAACTTGTAAAATCAGAAAAATCGCAACTCCTTAAAACAGGGACCAAAATGTAATTCCGTTACACAGTTTGCTCAACCACATTCGTCAATTTGAAACTTTACTTGACAGAAATCATATATAATGTAGTCCAGACGCTCAGGATTCGAATGAAACATCACCTGAAATGAGAAACACTCGAGTTTTGATGGAATATGTATGTAACCAACACGTCTTCATAAGGTGATTACTTCACTGTAATTCCGTCACGCGGTATTCGAATGCCACGTGATCAGGTACAAAAAACTGTATCTCTTCTTTTTTCTCTTATTCTACAGTTCTTAATAATAGGGTTAGGAAAACGATATCTCACAACAGATATCACCATGGACGAGTAATAACAGGGGTTAAGAAGAACTGAAAACCTGGGTACCATGTAATTCCGTCACGCTGGAATTCATGTATAACTATAACAATATATCATGTCCTTCAGCTAGATATAGAACTTTGAGAAATTTATAGCTACAAGCACAACAATTTACGGAAACACTGTTTCTACAACAATCTATAACTTTCATAGCACAATCATAGCACAACTGGTGGACTAAATCCGTATGGGTACAGCGGCCTGAAAACTACAATTTCATTCAATCAATGTATCATGACCAAAGCTTGAAAGTGAGAGGAAGTAGAAACTATAATACTTATAATTCAGTTATCATTTTTAATCGCTTGGTAAACTTCCGATATCTTGAAAGAACGAGGTGAATTGGCTTTATTCCTCACCTGATCTTTGTCGATAATACTTCTTTTGAAGAGACACTGCTTCATTTCATAATCAAGAAATTATCAGAATTTTCGAAAACCCAGGGAATTCACCAGACCCACAAGACAAATGACGATGGAGCGACTGTACTAGATAGAGGTTAGACAGTCTTCTCAAATCACAAAAGACGCCTACCTACGTTACGGGACAAGGCTGATTATGCAGACCTATACGCAGTAGACTATACATTAAAGCCAAAGTTTGGATGACAAATGTGGTCCCATAAACCACATGAAAGGAAAATTGAGAACTTCTGAGTAATACTTCTGACTTCCGGTACTTTGGAAAAGATACGAAAAACACTCAACGCGCAGCTATACGATAAGGATTCTGGTGATCTTCTAGATTCAGGTGATCCATATTCGGGACAATTTGCAGGTTTAATGGATAGCCAACTTCGAATCAGTAAGAGCAGAACGTTAACCGAAGGTCCTATTTTTCAATGATTTAACCGACCAAGATCTCTAGCTACTGAACGGAAATGACATCAATGTGAACTACTCTACTACAATTTATCTTCATGTCCGACTAGGATAATCCAGCCTAAAAATCATTACGGAGGACCTCGAAGTGTTGAAAATCCGAGTAAATCCCTCTATAATTTTAGGTCATGCTCAAGCTCTACAAGAAACTACCGCGAAATATCCCTTCACACGGAGGAAGGTGCAGATATCTACTATATCGGTTGGATAGGTGATGTGCAACTGGAATAATACGTTTCATTCCACAGCGTCTTCCAGGATCAGTCGCATCTAAGTTCCGAATACAGGCAGCCCAACCCAACTCGTAAAACTTTCAACATGTCAATCTCAACATGGCGACGCATGCTGCTGCATGGAGTAAATACACCAGACCGTCCCTTCCATACAAAATACCCAGACACATATCGGAGATTTTCGCTTTTAGTCGGCCTATTTCAGCTGTTCGATTTCATTGGAAAGACAGGAAACGATCCGGGAATATCACAGGCCCAAAGGACTTTCCCAGATGATATACATTGCACGCGTTTACTCTAGAGACATCGTTCGATTCTACAAAAGAGACTGCGTATAGTATACGCTGAAATTCCTTCTTTCGCTATATAGCTGAAATATTGCTGAACTTAATTTTATTCAATTTAATTCTCCCTCTTCAATTTCTTTCACATTTCGAAGTTGATCATACTTGAAAGTTATCTACGATCGACGGCGAATACTGACGAGATGAAGTGGGCAATCCAAAAAGCAAAAGAAATCCCCGCCCTCACCGATCCCCGAATCAGAGATCTCCGAGAGATATAAACAAAATGGAATGAATGGTGTTATATGCAGATACAGTAAAAACGCACGAAGAAAGGCCAGAAGACGCTTCCCTATAATAGGTGACACTGTTGGAATTTCACATGTGAGATATGAATTCCAAAAGGATATAAAGCAAAGTAGAACGAGAAACTGTTTAATGTTTATCATACGTTTCAAAGGACTGGGATGCGTGTTTCGAGATACTTCTGTCTTAGTATACTTTTATCTTAACCCTACCTGGCCTCGGGGGCGAAATGCCCACCTACCAAACTTTCTGCGCTATATCCCGAAGGACAGAAAATGGAGAGCTGAAACTCCGTGACTTGATAGTTTATCATATTGGGGTCAGTTTGAGCCTATTTGCATAACCGCCCAAGCAGAGAATCATGGGAAAATTCAATATGGCGGTCACGTGGGGTCCCCGAAAAGTGATGTTTTGTCATATTTCTTTAAAATTTCGTCATTGTGACGTCATCAAAGCGACCATCTTGAATTTTTTTTTTACATTTTCTGGTAGAGCTTGACCCAAGGGTATCGTGTGGTAAGTTTCAGCTCCCTAGATCAAGGGGTAAGAAAAATAATTAGGGGGACCATTTCGCCCCCAGGCCACAACAGGTCCCGAAAAGCCCCGGCCACATAGGGTTAAATGAAATACAGTAGGTACAAAAAGACCCGAATGCCTTTTGGCGTATCGGAAAGACCCTAAAGGCCAAATGGCTTCAATATACTCACACACAGAGGCCAGATTTAATATTAGAAATACCACATTTTGGTATTTGCAAATATATGCATACTTTTGGTGCACAATGACATCTTCTTGTTTGAGGCACATTCTCCACATTTGGCCTCAAAATCCATATGTTTTTTTCGTATATTTACGAAAATTTATTAACTTTCCCACACTAACCGTTAAATAAAACATTATTATTATTCTAGACCACTACTTAAATTGATTATCAACAAAGATTAGAAGGAAAAATATTGTAAAATGTAACTACCTCTTCCCCCTTTGCCATGTTTGTTGAAACTGCCCCCCGCCCTTCCTCGCGTGTCACCTGATGAAAATGAACACGTGCGCTTGTCATGACATGGCGCGTGTAGATTTCTCACTAGCGTGGTCTAATCTTCCAAATATACGCACGGTTAGCAGGATGTAATAGACACAAGTGTTATAGGCCGGAAAATAAAAATCTGATACTAATTGATGAACTTATGACAGAGGCCAAGCAAGACACGCAAAAAAATCTCTCAAGAACTAACTATTTACCAAAAACTCCCATCTTGATAACACACCAAGCTTAAAAAGATATTGGTTTGAATTGTCAAGATGTCATTCTGTTTGAGAACGAAGTTTATCAGGAATATTCAATAGAAAAATAGATGTATATGTATGGCATTGAAAAGGGGGACTGCCTTTTGGGGGCCATCTTAGCTTTCTCTTACAGTTTGTGATAGAGCATGACCCAGAGATAAGTTTCAGTCCCTAGTCCAGATAGTATTTAGGAGAGGATTCAAATCAGGCCGGATCATGCTGAAATTGGAGCGATATGCAAGAGGTGGAAAAAATTGACGAATTCTGGCGCTAAAAACAACCATATGACTCTCCAGGCAAACTTCCCTCAGCAACTCACATTCAGACCCGTGTATACGATGGATTCTCTGACGTAGCCTTGGTATCTCAGCTGCGCTTTTATTGCAGCTGTTCATATGGAGACTATGAAGTATCCAAACAGTTTCTAGTTCCGGCTTGAGCGGAATTAGATACGCCAACTCATCTGATCTTGATGGATGAGCATCGAGGACGTCCGATGGAGTAAAAGCCTCAACATCGGGTAAACATGGTAAATGCAGGAACACCCAGAAAAACTACGTTAATGTGCAGAAATGGTTATTATTGTCTCGCATGCTATTTAGCAGATCTGCTACTTCGCAAATAATTTCTAAAATCAATGATATTTAGAAAGGGGTGTGCTACATTGAAGATAATTTCTAGGATTATTGCTAGTTAGCACTTTGACTTGCCTGTTCCCAAAGAAAATATATTGTATAATGAACACTATGCCTATACGCAGATGCTAAATATTGAATATTTCTTCCAAACAGCGACCTGCTATATATTGAATATTCTTCTAAATTGCAGCCCCAACTTGAAGTTCTTGCCATTCCTCAAAGAAAATATATTTATTAATATTCCTTGGCTTACCATTTTCACACATGATCAATATTCAATATTTCTTCTAAATTGCAGCTTCAAACTGTCGGACTTGCCTCTCCCGAAAGAAAATATATTGTATAATTACCATAAATACTAAATATTGAATCATTCTTCTGAATTGCAGCCATCATAAATATTGAATATTTCTTCTAACTCGCAACGCAAATTGTCAGACTGCCTCTCCGGAAAGAAAATATATTGTATAATTAGCACAAATGCTAAATATTGAATATTTCTTCTAAATTGCAGCCATGCTAAATATTGAATATTTCTTCTAAATAGCAGCTCCAAATTGTCGGACTGCCTCTCCTTAAAGAAAATATATTGTTTAATTAGCATGCACATATGCTACATATTTTCAAACTTGCTTCGCCCCAAACAAGACATATTGCAGGCCCTATAATTAGCAATCTATCGTTCTTCCTGGTTAAACAACGCGGATGGGCTGGCAAATAAGGATGTTTGAGGCAGTCCCAGGTACACCTTGATTGCTGGTCTGTGCAACTCCTCAGACAATAACAGATTATTCTATCGTTCTTCCTGGTTGAACAACGCGCATGTTCTGGTATATAGGATGTTTACGACAGCCCCAAGTAAAGCTTGATTGGTGCCTACAGAACGGGCGATATCAAGCTCAATATAAAGGCAACCTCACCGATATTTAAGTGCAAATCTCTTCTAATTAGATGATACTATAAAGGTGCTAAATATTCAATATATTGTCTGTTCTCAGACGTCACCTACATATTTAAATGCGAATATATTCTAATTAGATGATATTGTAAAGGTGCTAGATATTGAATATATTGTCCTTTCTCGGACACGGTATTACAGATATTTTAATGCGAATCTCTTCTAATTAGAGTAGATTATAAAAGTGCTAAATATTGAATATATTGTCTTTTCTTCGAAAAGGCTCTTGTGGATATTTAACCTTACCTGGCCGAGGGGGCAGCCCCCTTCCCCCCTCCCCCCACTGTTGGTATTTTGCTCCTATCTCCAGAGCGACATAAAATTGAGAGCTGAAACTCCGTGACTTTTTCGATTATCATATTGGGGTCATTTTGAGCCTATTTCCATGACCCATGCTAAATATTGAATATATTGTCCTTTCTCCGACACCGTTTTACAGATATTTTAATGCGAATCTCTTCTAATTAGAGTAGATTATGAAAGTGCTAAATATTGAATATATTGTTCTTTCTCCGAAAAGGCTCTTGTGGATATATTGTCTTTTCCCAGACGCCAACTATATATTTAACTGCGAATCTGTCCTAATTAAATGATATTATAAAGGTGCTAAATATTGAATATATTGTCTTCCTCGGACGCCAGCTATAGATATTCAACTGCGCATCTCTTCTTATTAGATGATATTATCAAAGTGTTATTGTCTGTTCTCAGACGTCAGCTACATATTTAAGTGCGAATCTATTCTAATTAGATAATATTATAAAGGTGTTAAATCTTCAATATATTGTCCTTTCTCCGACACTGTGTTACAGATATTTTAATGCGAATCTCTTCTAATTAGAGTACATTATTAAAGTGCGAAATATTGAATTTAGATGCTATTAAAGTAACCAACTTTTCTGGCTACTGCGGAGTTTAGCAAAAAAGATCTGCACAATATTGCCAAGTATGCTATTTAGCACCATGTTAAAGCATAGGAAATTTGGAAAATATCTAAAAAAGAGCCAATCATGCACCTAACTCAAACACTAACCTGTAATGCCCAACGTCGTACGGCTTAAAGGAGGTGTTCGCTTTAGATGGATATTTTTCCCTTCAGAGTCGCTCTCTGTTGCTCTATTGTCTCGCACCGAGCCGGGTCGGTAAACTGTGACGTAATGCTCAGGTGTTCCCCAACTCTTTGTCCGACAGGCGAGGCCAGTCTAATGAGAAATTTTGGTTCATATTCTCATACGGTTACCTTTAGTATTTTCATGAACGACCCAGATATTTACGAACAATAATCAGTTATATTAATGTATAAACCGACTCGAAAACTGAAAAATCACTGCCAAAAGTTCAGCGAACAATAATTAAGGAAGTAACTGCAAAAAAAAAAACAAAAAAAACAAAAAAACGTATTGGCACATGGGAAAGCAAGCATCACCACTTTTTGAGAGTTATTTCCTTAATAAAGGCCTTGATACATTGCATAAGACAAGCTTAACCTTATAACTTTTCAATTCATAGTTACAACTTTCCGCTGCCCTAAGACGAAATGATATATGTGTAACAATTATTTTTTTTGCTCTGCTGGATCGCCAGAATATTCAAACACTGAACAAGTGGTCTGACTGTGTGTGTGGAGTTGTTTGTCTGCAATTCTATTCACGAATTATAAAAAAATAACGGATTATGTGCGTTAGGGGTTCGCTGTCTTTCACTTCACGTCACTTTAAAGTCCAAACTGAAGATGGAAATGGAAGAAAAAAAGGAAAATATTTTTTCAGGGATTTGGGGATTCGAACCAAAATGTTGCGTTTCTTTCAATCTGTAGTCCGACACTGTAATCATTCGGCCAAGCAGCTGTTTACAAGTATCGGGTTGAGGAATCATGTGCTGAATGGCGGTGAACGACACCCTTTCAGAGCATTACAAGCATTTTGAAATATTTCAGGATTATGAAAATACATGTATGACACCTTTAACCAAAACGATTTTTCAGTATCATTTTGGATCAAACGCACCGCATTTCGATATGTAAGACTCGTTTTGGTTAAAGGTGCCATATTTTATATATGAAGGAAATTCCCTTCAAGAATATCGCAAAAATTGCAAAAACAAACAAATCCTTATTTTCTAATACTCGTAATATTTTTTTGACAAATCTCTTCTCGGTGAAAATTGAAAATATGAAAATTCAGTATTTTCTCTCTCAAGCTAATAACTTTTCAAGTGAACGAGAGGAAATTATATTTTCGGTTTATAAACGCAACACACCAAGGAAAAAAATACGGTCAAACCGAACACCTCCTTTCCAAACAAAACAATAAACCTGCATATATTTGTCGAATGACGTGTAGTATACAGAGGGCGGGCCTCGGGGACTAACAGCCCACCAGCAGAAACCTACCATATAAAGGTATTAAATTGGAGCGATATGCAAGAGTTGGGAAAAATGACGACGTCTGGCGACTAAAAAGCATCCATATGACTACAGGAAAGCTCTCAGCAACTTACATTCAGACCATATAATCATATACTCTATTTAACAATAAATAATATGTAATACTATATTGTGAGTTTTCATTCTTTTCTCTATGTTGTTTTATATATATTTTACATTACACTATCACCAGAGTTGCTTTCGATCTGTTATTGAGGCATTTTTACGCAAGAGATTAACTCTGATGTGAAATAAAATAATTTTGCCCAATCAGTGAATGTCACACCCTAATGGCCGCCATGTTGAATTTACTCATTATCTTCTGCTTGCAATAGGCTCAATTAATGAACCCAGGCTATGTCAGATCTCATTTCTTGTCGTTCTATAAGGTCTGGTATAGCTAAATAATATATAGCCCTCACGAGTATGAGGGCTATAGATCGGACCCAGTCACCTCCAGCGAGGGTTTTAGAAAATTTTATTACGAATCACCCACCTCTGAAACTGCCGTACATCTAATCTCTATCCCCTCCTGCGCACTATTTTAAAATCTTGCGCACTATTGTGAAATAGTGACGCATATATCGCCGTCTGAATTTTCCAGTCGAAAACTTCAACTCTCTACGCGCCATACTGGTGACGTCACGGTGTGTGCTGGGCCGTTTGCAATAGCGAAGTCTCCGAACTGTTCCGTGTACGAGTAATTTGCCCTTGCCCGCTAGTAGGCGCTCGAGTCAGGGGGGACAAAATGTGGGTTGGATAAGATGAAAAGAGATAGGTAGCCATCAAAACAGTGCAATATATTGAGCAAACGACATTTCCAATAACTTCAAAATTGGGTTCGGTGGCATGACGGACCACACTTGTCAATGTAATACTTTGTATTTGGCCATATTCACGTTCAATGCGACATTTTCTATTGTAACGCCAGTGACATCATTAGTAGTAATGCGTAATGTCCTTTGTTGACGTCATCATGCTGTCGCCATATCTGATTGTTGCATGACGTCACAATACAACGTTGCTAGAAGAAAGATACATTGTATGGGAGTTTGTCCTCCTCGATTCAAACGTCCTCTGGCGGACAGGGGCAAATACTCTTATCCATTCTCGTCTCGCGAGACTCCCTACTGCGAGAAAGAGTCTCACGCGTAAATGGGAGCCATCCCCCCAAAATTTGGGGGGTGAGTAGGCGGCGTATGATTATCTGGCTTGTCACTGACCTGCTGACTCCGCCGAGTTAGAAGCGAATTGCTAAACATAACGTGGGCTATATAATTGGGAAATGACTCTTTCCGTTTCGGAGCATATCAATCGCGAACAAATTATTGTCGGTATGTATACTTGGCCGTGAAAGCGAGTTATCTAATACAGGAAGTAGTTCGCGGGTAGACACGGCTCGCTTTGAGAATGATGTCATGCTGCCTCGCTTTGAGATTGGAGATTCAAAAATGTCACCAGTTTACATGAGAGTCGCTTTGGTCTCCCGCGGGTAGACACGGCTCTCTTTGAGAATGTACTCTTATCATGGCAGAATGGAAACTCCCGTATTGGACATGGCGCGTATAAAGTGGAAGTTGTCGACTGGAAAATTCAGACGGCGATATATTCGTTACTATTTCACGCCAGGAGCATGGCAGGTCATAATGATCCTGACGTGTCAGTCTAAATTTCCATGTTAAACGACATACCTGACCATTACAGGGGTTGGGCGGTCGATACTTCATTGTCCAAGCCTTTGTGGCAATGAAAAGCCCTGTGTCTAGACACATTGCTGTCCTCAGACTTGGCTATTGTACGCATTGTCTCGTGATCCTTAGATGGAGTATGGACCGGTTAGGCCGGAGCGGGAGGGGCTCTCAGAGGTGATAATCGCATTTATTAGTCACAGCTGTTACAATATATAGCTATATGCTTTATGGTTTGGCAGGTGCATGGCTGAATCCCGGAAGCGCAAGACGGGGATGGGTCCCCGGGACAAGGGTGTCGGGAGTTGAAGAGGTAGAGAATGCATGGGGTTGACCATCTCGTTATATCAGGTTTCCTATACCCGATCCTATAGTATATGTAGGATAAAGACATAACACATATACCAGGATGGGATATCTGGGATCTTATGGAATGAGGTACCGGCATGTATCCACTCGCCCTGCATTAAGGTGCAGGAATGGTTATTATTGTCTCGCATGCTATTTAGCAGATCTGCTACTTCGCAAATAATTTCTAAAATCAGTGATATTTAGAAAGGGGCGTGCTACTTTGAAGATAATTTCTAGGATTACTGCTAGTTAGCACTTTGACTTGCCTGTTCTCAAAGGAAATATATTGTATAATTAGCACAAATGCTAAATATTGAATATTTCTTTCTAAATTGCAGCCAGAAGAAATATTCAATATTTATGATAATTCGCAAACGCAAATTGTCGGACTGCCTCTCCCGAAAGAAAATATATTGTATAATTAGCACAAATGCTAAATATTGAATATTTCTTCTAAATTGCAGCCATGATAAATATTGAATATTTTTTCTAAATCGCAGCTCCAAATTGTCCGATTGCCTCTCCTTAAAGAAAATATATTGTATAATTAGCACAAATGCTACATATTTTCAAACTTGCATGGGCTGGTGAATAAGGAGGTTTAAGGCAGTTCTACACCTTATTTGCCGGTCTGTGCAACTCCTCTGACAATAACAGGGATTATTCTATCGTTCTTCCTGGTTAAACAACGCGCATGCGCTGTTATGTAAGGATTTTTAAGACAGTCGCAAGTACATTTTCATTTGTGGTCTGTGCAACTCCACTCAGACAATAACAGATTATTCTATCTTTCTTCCTGGTTAAACAACGCGCATGTGCTGGTATATAGGGTTTTTAAGACAGTCTCAGGTAATGCTTGATTGGTGCCTACAGAACGGGCGATATAATGGCAACCTCACTGATGCAGACAGCTGACATGTATTCAGACTTACTGGCACAACAAACCAATCACTCAACGATGACCGAGGTGTTTCGGAGACAATCGATCCCTTTCATTGTAATTTCGAAAGAAAGAAAACGCCAAAAACAACATCTTCCTTTGGTACTTGATTGCAACAATCAAATTATATTCTAATTAGATGATATTATAAAGGTGCTAAATATTGAATATATTGTCCTTTCTCCGTCACGGTGTTACACATATTTTAATGCGAATCTCTTCTAATTATAGTAGATTATAAAATTGCTAAATATATTGAATATATTGTCTTTTCTCTGAAAAGACTCTTGTGGATATTTAACTGCGAATCTCTTCTATTTAGTATAGATTATAAAAGTGCTAAATATTGAATATATTGTCTTTCCCAGACGCCAGCTACATATTTAAGTGCGAATCTTTTCTAATTATATGATATTATAAAGGTGCTAAATATTGAATATTGTCTTTTCCCAGACGTCAGATAGATATTTAACTGCGAATCTCTTCTAATTAGATAATATTATCAAAGTGCTAAATATTCAATATATTGTCTGTTCTCAAACGTCACCTACATATTTAAATGCGAATATATTCTAATTAGATGATATTATAAAGGTGCTAAATATTGAATATATTGTCCTTTCTCTGACACGGTGTTACAGATATTTTGATGCGAATCTCTTCTAATTATATTAGATTATAAAAGTGCTAAATATTGAATATATTGTATTTTCTCCGAAAAGGGTCTTGTTTATATTTAACTGCGAATCTCTTCTATTTAGTATAGATTATAAAAGTGCTAAATATTGAATATATTGTCTTTTCCCAGATGCCAGCTACATATTTGTGTGCGAATCTTTTCTAATTATATTATATTATAAAGGTGCTAAATATTGAATATATTGACTTTCTCGGACGCCAGCTACATATTTAACTGCGAATCTCTTCTAATTAGATGATATTATCAAAGTGCTAAATATTCAATATATTGTCTGTTCTCAGACGTCAGCTACATATTTATGTGCGAATCTATTCTAATTAGATAATATTATAAAGGTGCTAAATATTGAATATATTGTCCTTTCTCCGACACGGTGTTACAGATATTTTAATGCGAATATATTCTAATTAGATTAGATTATAAAAGTGCTAAATATTGAATATAGGTGCTATTAAAGTAACCCACTTTTCTGCCTACTGCGAAGTTTAGCAAAAATATCTGCACAATATTGCCAAGTATGCTATATAGCACCATGTTAAAGCATAGGAAATTTGAAAAGTATCTAAGAAAAAGCCAATCCTGCACCTAACTCTCGCCCTGTGGACATGCATTATCTGCCATACCGAGATAAACATAGAAATGACACAGTTAACTCTGTTCATATTTGTTTACAGTATCACATATCGGTTACTATGACATGTTTCACTTGACATTATCTAATTATCTAATCTCTGTCTGACCGACATATCACCTTGATAGTTAATCGGCATGTGAAAATCTATTATCTTGTGGAAACCATGTGTGACAAAGGCACAACAACACGCGTGTACAGTGATTGTAAACCATGGATAGAAACCAATATCGCTATGAAAACCTTTATAGCGCGCGGTGGGAACAATTATACCGCGGTGTAAACCGTTTAATCGCGATGGAAGGAGGGGGAGTGGAAAAGATTTGGATAAATGTCACGCTCAAGTTTATTTCACTCATATCGTGGCAAGCCGGAGTACCCGGAGAGAATCACCGCCCGTCAGCAAGTGGCGAATTTTCACACATGCACCAGTCGGGCTCGAACCCGTGCCGGTTCAGCGGTGTGAGTCTGGTGGTCACCAGCGAAGCGCCTTAGACCAATCGGCCATTGACGGCCCCACCGCGATAGAAATCTTAACACACAGTTACATTTACTGAATATAGGTAGATGTCTTCATTTTTCACAAACAATGATGCCAATTTCAGTAAAATTATTTGGAACAATATGACTTGTTTTTTCGCGTGACCGGCTGTAAGCCTGCAGGCAAAGAATACTGCACTGGGCGTCATACTTTTTTAATTCAAATGTTCTCAATGCCAACTGTATTATTTACATCTAACCACCTGGTGGATAACATGGTGACGTTTTAGAATATATTGTACTTCCGACATTGTCCCACAGAAACACACACTTACAATCCCAAAGAGACAGAATTTCACGAAGAGACAGAGTCAACAACGATTTCAACAGTTTAGCCCAGAATATAGTTTTCGAATCCATGATGATTTCAACGCATACATAAAACTGTGAATGTATATATCATTTTTAGTCCACCATTCTCGTACCATTGTACTTGTATCATTTGGTCTTTTTTTATTTTGTCAACTGGAAAATTGATAGAATAATTTGTTCATGTCATCTAACATGGAGTCAGAGAGATTGGGTATGGCGAGGAGGTGTATAATTTAGCTTTGAGATCACCAAATATTTTAGAACTGTGACTCGTCCTAGTGGGATTAAGAATCTTTGGGACCATTGCTTCGGAGTATTTTCTTGTTTTCTTCAATTTCTGTTCGTAATTCAAGGATATCATTTCATCCAGTTTAATTGGGAAGATTATGCCGAGTAGAGTGAAATTTTCGTAGCCCTAGTATAGTTTCCGTATGTGGTGGAAAACTTGTTTACTGATTTTTTTGCTATACTGAATACAAAATTAAACAGTACGCTGATGACGGTGATTCAAATTCAGTACCACCTATTTTTATACCCTTTCATGTCCGGAGCTTAACGCGCTAGTATGGAAAAGATTTCAGGACTTAAAATTTAAAGATATGGAGACAGCGGATCCCCCTGCCTGCTTGAAACATAAAAAAAATGGGAAGAGGATTCCATTTTGTGTGACAGCTGCGGATGTGTTCTCATTAAATACTTCTATCGATTGTTTTATCGAGTCACCAAAGTTAAAGAAACCTAATACTTCATTTATCGAATCCTTTTTCGAAGTCAACTGAAGGAAGCAGGCCGGGAATATTTTTTTTTTGTTCAATGTATTGCATCAAGTCATAGATCAGCCGTATATTGCCACCTATATATCGTCCGCTCATCATTCAATCTTAATAAATTAATATCCTATCAATGCTCCCCAATCGTACATGTCGCTATATAGGATCTTACATATTTCAATTGAACTTGGTGTTCTGGGCGCCCATAAACATGGATATTTAAAAGCATTATGACATCATGGTCGCATCTGGACTCATCCATTTGCAGTCGGGGAGGGGAGATAGGTTCACTGTGCTCATTTACCCCAATGTTTACACCAAAGATCAGTCCATATATCTACCCCGTATTATGGCGCCACGATGTCGGTACCGCGGCAACATGAAAAGACACCCGGCCAGCGAGCCGGCTAATTCGGCTGAGCCAACCAAAAATTCTTTGTCATCAATGTTCCCTTCAAAGCACTATGAAGCCTTCTCGGGATTGGTTAACACGCGAGTTACTGCAAGCCTGTTAGATCCTACAAGCGAAATATCCAAATGGGGAGCAGATAGGATTTAATTTTAATTAGATTGCTCATCATTCAGGGTTGGTTTTCTCAAATTAGGGTATTTAACACTTCTTTTATCCTTTGGCCTATGCACCCAGAAGCCATGCTGCTTGTTTTAACGGGTTTGTCCTTCGTCATGTGTAGTACTTAAGTGAGGGGATGATATTGCTGACGGGATTTCTGAAGTCGAATCAATACTGCACTGGGCGTCATACTTGGTTCACTCAACCCAGTGCATAATTGCGAACACGACTGAGACAACGCCTCTGTAGGTTATGACTGGGTTAAATCCCCTTTACTTTATCAGCTCTCATTTTTGCTGTCGTTCCGGAGGGTAGGAATTCGGGTAGGGGTATAATGCCCCCAGGCCTCCCCTCCCAAACAAGAAAATCACACGCACACAGACACACACACACCAACACCCACACACACACACACAGAAAAAGTAACAAAACAATGAAAAAAATGACACAAAACATTCATTGACCACTGAGGGCCACCGTAAAAATTCAAGGAATTTTGCTTGCAGTCATTGCTTTTCTTGCTTTCAATATATCCCAGAGCAGTTTCGTGCAGTATCGTATTGTACGAATTTTGTTGTTATTCTTTTGCACTGAGCCACCCGGCTATATCGTGTCAACAACAATATGGTTTTGAACAGCTCATTCTTACGTTCATATCATGTTACGATCTGCAAATTACCCAAGTATTTTGCCGTCCTTTGTGGTTTTCTTGACGCAAAACGTGACCGCATTAACACATTTCCAACACACAGAGTGCTGGTCTTTAACCCTACCAGACATGAGAAGCGTGGGCCAAAATGCCCCCCCCCCCCAACCAACCTTTCTGCGCTATATCCGGAACAACAAAAAATTGAGAGCTGACACTCCTTGACTTTATAGTCTATCATATATTGGGGGAATTTTGAGCCTATTTGGCTAACCTCGCGAGTAAAGGATCATGGGTAAATTCAAGATGGCGTCCACCAGGGGTACCAGAAAAATTATGTTTTCGTCATTTTTCTTCAAAATGTCTGCTTTTTCGCGATGAAAAGTCGACAAAAACTATTTTATTTCACATCACATTGATATTTACTAATTTATCACGCATTTTCCCGGAGAAATTGCACAAATAATTTCTTTTTCAATCTGATCGAAAAATCGACCAAAAATGCCGTTTTTGAGAATAACGTCACTGTGACATCATTGAAGCGGCCATCTTGGATTTTGTTTTACATTTTCTGATAGAGGTTGACCCAAGGGTATAGTGTGACAGCCCCCTAGCTCAAGGGGTAAGGAAAATAATTAGGAGGGGGGGGGGGAGCGAAATGGTCCCTCCCCAGGCCTGGACAGGTCCCAAGAAAGCCCAGGCCAGAGATAGGGTTAAACATGACGGAAGCGTTGGCCAATCGAAAAAAACGAAAATGCATGTTGTACGGTGAAGGCAAATATTAAAAAAAAATCCACCCTTTGAAAGCTCTTGGTTCTTGCATATTCAGTAGATAATGGTAACCCATTTTTCAACCAATGAAATTTTGTAATGAAAGGTAATATTTCTGGCCTCTGGTTAGTGGTGTAAAATTAGGACCTTCGAGTCAAAGGAACAGGCGGGAGAGGGAGAGGGATCAGGGCACTTTGCTTCAAGATTATGTTTCCCAAATATATCTTTGCTGCAACCGATTTACCAACGGGAAATTTTGATGAGTGAGTGAGTGAATATAATTTAACGTCGTTTTCAACTATATTCCAGTTATACAAGCCTATATATTTCTTGTATGTTTATAATTATTTTGTTTTGCTCAACTCAATCTGCCCAATTAAGTTAGAGTCAAGATTTCAAAGTAACATAGGTTTTAAATCGAATCTTTTTTATTTCGAATTAATTTCTTATTTAAAAGCTAAATTTTTAATTTTCAAATTACAATTTCAAATTTATAACTACAAATTTAAATTCATTTTTTTCAAAATTGAAATTTTTAATTTTTAATTCAAATTTTAAATTCAAATGGTGAATTCAAGCATTAAGCTGACTTCATCCTGGCAGGACTAGGAAAAATTAATGCATTGTTCAACAATTTTCGGCAGCCTATATTTTCTAAAATATCTATTAATTTTCCCTAGACCTACCACAACAGGTTTAAATTTTATTGGTCTATATTATAAAAGAAGAAAAAAACTCACCATATTTGCTGGTGTTTTGCTCGATTATATTCTGAATTACATGTATGAAGTGTATCAGCAGCTTTTAACCTGTCGATATCTGTCGGCCTATCGCAGAATGTCTCGCTAGACTGTCGGAGCTTTTTCGCTGAAGATCGTTTACACGTTTTTTTTCAAACATTACAAGAAAACGGCTGAAGATACAGGAATGAGATTCATATTTTCAAATTCCTGTAATACTCTAGATGAGAAACAAATTATGTATTTTTATTTTATGGAGGAGCTTTTAAGAAAAATGATAAAAACAAAAGGTTTAATATTCAATAAACAGAATGAAAATCGGATAGATATTGGCAGAGTTTTCCTCGATTATATTCTGATCTGTTTGCGGTTTACATTCAGTTAACATGTGTCAGTAGATGGAGCCGACTCTACTTGACATCAATAGCCAGTTCCTGCGCAAAAACAGCAGGGATTATGAAAGTCGTTTTCTCTTTATTTAGGTCCATGTTTGATACGCCTACTCTGAACAGGTCTCCTAAAGCCCAGAACAGATCGGGTTAAAACATACGGTACAGAAAAACTATACAGTTTCCTGGTGTGAAAAAAAAGTAAACACGCTAAAAAAACTGTTAAAAGAACCAGTGGTCAATGCACACAAACCTAGGAAGACCACCGGATAAAATAATTAGTATTAAGAGGAGAGTGAAACACATCTGCTCAGTTCAAAATATCTCAGCGTACAAGACCCGAATAACCGGAAGCACAACGGCATCTAAACAAACAATACAATGACTGTTCATGGTATGGACATGGCTCATATTTGAAGTCTCGCGCGAACCAAACGGTCTTTCAGATTGGGCGAACGTCTGCAACAAGTTCGAACCGGTGGAAGTGATTCAGACAGTTTAGAATTGAGAACTTCGTGGATTTTGTCCGGGTAAATCAAGCAATTTGGCCTGCATTTGGAGAGTATTTAAGAATCAATGAGAGAAATGCCACACTCTCTTTTCTAAAAGTAGAGGATGAGGTTTGAATAACAAACTTTTTGTTGATCTCTATTTTAACCTTTCTCAGTTTTCGAGCTGAACATCCTCGTTTGACGAGTGCTCGAGTAAGGATATGGCATGCCGTTTCGTAATCACAGTCATTGTTGCAAATCCGACGAAATCTCAGAAATTGAGATTTGACCTTGCCAGGAAAAGTATAATGAGGATGGAACGAAGTATGATGTAGAAGTTGGTGGCTATCAGTGGGCTTGTAAACTTTACTATCAAAGTACCCTGTAGACGCAAAGCGGCCCCCTTTGTATATCAATACGTCTAGGAACGATACTGAGTATACCTGGACATTGTATTGAAGTTGAATATTGGTTTTCTGGTAATTGAGCATTTGTGCAAATTCTTTGAATTCCTATATCGTCCCCTTCCATATGCCAAATAAATCATCAATGTAGCGTGTCCAAAGCAAGGGTTTAATCGGACAATTAAGAATAACTTTTTCTTCTCAACCAGTCATATAAATGTTAGCGTAAGCTGGTGCAAAACGTTTGTCCATAGCTTCGCCCGTAATTAGTAAATATTACTGAGGACCGAAAGTGAAATCGTTTCTGCTGAGAGATATATCAAGCAGGTTTAAGATATGATTGTCGCTCCTTGTTGGCGGAGGATGCTTATACAGGGCTTCCGAGATAATGTTTAAACACTCATCGGAATCGATGTTGGAGTAATGGGACTCAACGTCGATCGTGAAGAGAAGAACGTTGTCATCATAGCAATTTCCCGAGAGACGTTTCAAGAAGTCCGGAGTGTCGCGTATATAACTTGCATGAGTTTAGAGATTGGATTGAGAACAGAGTCAATACACTCCGCAACTCCGGCGGTTTCACTGCCACTGTGGGAGATAATGGGTCGACCTTTAGACATATTGGGATTCGGCCAAGACAAAATGTCTTTATGTATCTTTGGTAATAAATAAAAGATCCTATTATGACATTGACTGTCATCTGTTAGGCAATATAATTCCTTTTAGTAACGTTGCCCTCGTGGTAGGTATCAGTTAAAATGGTTTTAATTTTAGTTTGATTTGGGGGCAACAAGGAACGTTCAATGGGAGTATAATATTTCGAACCTTTCAGTTGTCTATGAGCCTCGGCTATATGCAGGGATTTATCCATAATAACTGTCGCGCCGCCCTTATCGACTGACTTTATCACGATATCAGAACGTTTGGACAAAGAAAAAATAGCTTCCCGTTCGTCACGACAATGATGAAACGGGAACGCGGGGGTAAACTGGTCAAGTTCTGACTTGAACCGAAGTATCTCCGAGGAGAGTTGGTTCTCTGCCGGTCTCCATGTGAACTTCAGCTTCTTAAGTCGACCAAATTCAGAAGAGGCAGAATCTCTGCCAAGAAAGTGATACTTACGCTCGACACGCCGCATGAAAATATCAATGTCTGACTGGTTCTGGGCAATTTCATTCGGACGAGAAAAAATGGGGGTCGGTACGAAAGACAACCCCCTTGGCAGTAACGACACTTAAGGATCAGTTTATTTGCTCTGAGGAAGGTTATTAATAGTGCTAGTGATTTTCAACTAGTTTATATCGAGATTCCTAATTAGTTTTCCTGCTCTTGAATACGGGACATCCAAGCTGTAAACAAAAGATCATCTGTCTCTGGTATCCAATGAACCCCCATCATGTGTGATGATAATTCCAGTGTCCAGATAATGAAAGAGACCGTCCTCAAAGAAAAGTAGGTTAAGGTGATCAATGATAGACAACTCTTCCGATGCTCCCTTGGACATTGTAATAGGATGGAAATATATTTTGGCGTTCGGAAAGCTAGTTTTTAGAGATTCCTTTAATGCGGAAAACAGAGATATAAGATCCCGGATAGGGTGAGCTCGATCATTGACACCAACATTCAGGAAAAACAGGTTGGCATTATGTACAACGACGTCACTGAGTAAATCAAAACTTTAATCAAAACCCGGAAGGGTGCAAATGTGCCAATCTGGTTTAGATTCTGTAATTCTTGAAAGATTAGAATCGCCTAACACCAGGCGGTTGGAGCTAACAGAACTGAGTTCATTTCTTAATTTTGCAAATCGGGAAAGGCCTGCAGTCCTGCTAGGTCCTGCATCCCGTTTTGCTGTAGTAATCGGGGCAGTTTGCTGGGAGATCTCAGGTGAAAAGAAATCCGCTGCTTCCGTCCGTTTCCTTTCAATGTGTTCATCGGAGATCAATTCTTTGGGACGGCTTGAGAATATAGGTGATGTAGTTGTGGTGTGTAACAATTCTGGAAATTCCTCAGGAGAATTTCAGTCCAGCAACGGATATGTCGTCCCTTTCGGGACAGTCTTCTACATCTGAAGAAGTAAAGGATCTGTCAAGGATGGGAGACGATGTCAAGGACTTCGGATTATTGGGAGGACCGTGAAAAACCCCGCCGGCTGGCTGGCATCGGTTCGAGCTAATTCAGTGACTTGTGTTTTCAGTCCAGAGAGCATACGGAAAACTTTATCTACTTTATCTAAGTTCTGGACTGGAATTCTTCCGAGGAATTTCCATAATTGTTACACACCACAAAAACATCACCTATATTCTCAAGTTCACAATCGGGAAGAAAACCGAGCCGTTCCAAAGAATGGATCTCCGAAGAACACAACGGACGGAAGCAGCGGATTTCTTTTCATCTGAGATCTCCCAGCAAACTGCACTGATTACTACAGCAAGACGGGAAACAGGACCTAGAAGGACTACAGGCCTTTCCCGATTTGCAAAATTAAGAAATGAACTCCGTTCTGTAAGCTAGAACCACCTGGTATTAGTTTCAGAATCTAAACGAGATTGGCACATTGGCACCCTTCCGGGATTTGGTTTAGAGCAAATCTCGGATTTACTCAGGAACGTCACTGTACCTAATGTCTAACATGTTCTCCTGATTGTTGGTGTCAATGATCGAGTTCACCCTATCCGGGATCTCAAATCTCTGTTTTCCACATTTAAGGAATCTCTCAGAACTAGCTTTCCCAACGCCAAAATATATTTCCATACTATTACAATGTCCAAGGGAGCATCAAACATCACACTGATAGGGTTCAATGGATACCAGTGACAGCTGATCTTTTGTTTACAGCCTGGGTGTCTCGTATTCAAGAGCAGGAAAACTAATTAGGAATCTCGATATAAACTCGTTGAAAATCTCTAACACTATTTATAACCTTTCTCAGAGCAAATTAACTGACCCTGAAGTGTCGTTACTGCCAAGTGGATTGTATGTCGTACCGACCCCCATTTTTTTGTCGTCCGGATGAAATTGCCCAGAACCAGTCAGACATTGATATTTTCATGCGACGTGTCGTGCTTAAGTATCACTTTCTTGGCAGAGATTCTGCCTCTTCTGAACTCGGTGGACTTAAGAAGCTGAAGTTCACATGGAGACCGGCAGAGAACCAACTCTCCTCGGAGGTACTTCGGTTCAAGTCACAACTTGTCATTGCCGTGACAATCTCCCGAAATTAGAACGGGCAGCTATTTTTTCTTTGTCCAAGCGTTCTGATATCGTGATAAAGTCAACCGAAAAGGGCGGCACGACAGTGATTATGGACAAATCCCTGTATATAGCCGAGGCTCATAGACAACTGAATGATCCGAAATATTATATTCCCATCGAACATTCCTTGTTACCCCAAAATCAAACTAAAATTAAAACCACTTAAACTGATACCTACCACAAGGGCAACATTACTAAAAAAGAAAATTATATTACCTAACAGATGACAGTCAATGTCGTAATAGGATCTTTTATTTATTACCAAAGATACAAAAAGAATTTTGTCTTGACCGAAGGGTGAACTGTTTCCACCGACAGTGGCAGTGAAACTGCCAGATTTGCGGAGTATATTGACTCTGTGCTCAATTAAATCTCTTAAACTCATGCAAGTTATGTACGCGACACTCCGGACTTCTTGAAACGTCTCTCGGAAAATTGCTATGATGACAACCTTCTTTTCTTCATGATGCAGGTCGAGTCGCTTTACACCAACATCGATTCCGATAAGAGTTTAAAATTATCTCGGAAGCCCTGTTCAAGCATCCTTCGAGAGCAAGGAGCGACAATCATATGTTAAAGCTGTTTGATATATCTCTCAGCAGAAACGATTTCACTTTCGGTCCTCAGCAATATTTACAGATTACGGGTACAGCTGTGGGCAAACGCTTTACACCAGCTTACGCTAACATTGATATGGGTGATTAGGAAGAAAATGTTCTCCTTGATTGTCCGATTAAACCCTTGCTTTGGATACGCTACATTGATGATATATTTGGTATCTGGAAGGGCACCATAGAGGAAATCAAAGACTACGCCCAAATACTCAATTGCCATAAACCCAATATTCAACTTCAATACAATGGCCAGGTCCACTCAGTACCGTTTCTAGACGTAATGATATAAAAAGGCAGCCTCGGAGCACAGGATCATGGGAAACTTCGATGGCGAAAACTTCAACCCGAAAAGTGATGTTTTCGTTATTTTTCTTCAAAATCCCAATTGTATTTCACACCAGACTAGTATCTACTAATTTATCATGCAGGTTTTGCGAAGAAAGCACACACACAAAAAATCGAAAAATCTGATAGAAAAGCTCTCCCTTTTTTGAAAATGACGTCACTGTGGCGTCATCAAACTTTTTTAACATTTTCTGATAGAGCTTGACCTAAGTGTAGAGTATTGTAAATACAATCAGTATCACATGGACTTTTAAAGGATTGTTTTTGAACTTTAACAAACTGAGATTACCTTTAAGCAATATAGGAGGAAAAAGCGACGCCGTGTTTTGAAACGCGACGTCGATGACGTGCGCCAAATAAAATCGTTCGGTTTGTCTGTTCTCACATGAAGGGGTGTAAAATGAAAGAATGTCCGCTATGCACAGATGCCTGGCTCGTGTCTTTTATCCTAGCTCGGACATTTATTTCCTGGTTTGCAAATTATGATGTTACGGAACCGTGGAGGGGATGGACCGTTATGGTAGTTAATATGTTGGGTTTTTTTCAATATCCCACGAGATGCATATGATAGCCCCCTAGATAATATCTAGGACGAAATTCGCCTTTGGTCAGTTACATCTGGGAGGCAGAGGAGAGGGGGATAATTTATCTCGAGATAATTATCTAGGGGCAAATTCGAGATTGGTCAATTATCTGTTGGGAAATTAGCTCGATGAATATTAATTTTTCCCGATATAATATCTAGGGGGACATTTGCCACTCTTCAATTATATCGGGGGAAATTTATATTTTGCCCCAGATAATTTTCTTCGAGATAATAGACCAGTGGCAAATTCCCACCTTGATATTATCTCCAGGGGCGTCGTTAGGGGGGGGTCGTCAGGTGCGAACGACCCCCCCTTGGACGCGCCAAAAAAAAAAAAAAAGAAGAAAAAGCAAAAAAAAACAACAGAGAAAACAAAAACAAAACAAAAAAAAGCAAAAGGGAAAAGAAGGAAATAAAAAATGTCCGTCTCCAGGCTCGTGAGCATGCTCCGTTCCAGTAGTGACGCGTCAGTTCGCTCAACAGGACTTTCCGTTTTATGGTCATAAAGTGTAGCTCTGTTCATGAGACTCCACCCTCGACTGATACCGCAGGGAAACCCTCGACGGATAAAGCATGCGAATTTACTATTCAATTAATCATTAACACTAACTGGTGTGTTTTTTTCCTTCTGCTCGATGCGTGTGGATTTGATAATGAAGCATCGGCAGCCTCGGTCTACCGTTGGCGAAGTGCAAAACGGGCAATAAACTGAAAGCTGTGTTTGTATAAGCTTTGCTGAAGGCTATACTACATTCGTGATATTTCATTTCCGGAAAATATATCAGTTTAATTTTTTTCTAGTCAGTATTTCACCATGGCCACGAGATATAATCCATGATACACAGTTTCATATTCTACACAATATTATACATTCAGCAATATTTTCAGCAAAAGTTTAATGTTCACAGTCATGAAATGACATATGAATCGGAAAGTGATATGATGATGTTTAGTTTCAATCATTTTAACATGGTTACAGTGGCGTCGGAAGCGGAGGGGCCAGCCCCCCCTCCCCCCCTCTCCCCCACTTTTGATTTAGGGGGGCCCGAATATCTTTTGTCCACCCACTTTTCACTTTTCAGCATCCCTAACTGACCATGTCCCCACATAAAACCAGAAAGTCAAATGGAGTCCGGCATATTCTTCAATATCGATGCGAGTTTATGCGAAATAGAACCATGAATCTATATAGGCCTACATTGTGTTCAGATCTGTTTCCGAGAAAACGGGTAAAACGCATCTCCGGCAACCGGAGACCCCGGAGCTTCCGGGGACTAGGCGGCCCCTGGACCCTCGCCTGTCAGGCTAGCTGTGAGGATCGCTCATTTTAGCTTTGTGTAAACGAATCGCTATCATATTGGTTCTAATGTTCCATGATGTAAAGGTCATCGTTTTTTTATGTGTTTTTTTTATGTGATAAATGTAACTAAACAGTCAAATGGATTCAGACATGAAGTATGATTTTTTCAATATCGATGAGTGCTTATAAATGCGAAACAAACGTGAAAAACCATAAATCTGCATACATTACGTTCGAATTTATTTCTGGGAAAACTCTTAGAACGCGTCTCTGGAGATCTGGAACTTCGGAGCTTCCGGGGCCTAAACGGCTCGTGGACCCTCGCCTGTTGGGCTGTGAGGATTTCCTTGTTGTATCTTTGTGTGAATGAATCGTATCTGTAGGCATATTGGTTTCCCCCGCCAAGAACTATAAGTCATCGTTTTGTATGTTTTAAATATAACTAGAACGTCAAATGGATGAAGGCATGAGGTGCGATGTTTTCAATATCGATGCATGCTTATAATTGCGGAAAAAAAATCGTGAAAATAGAATCATAAATGTGCATGCAGTATGATCAGTTTTATTTCCGGGAAAACGTTCAGAACGCATCTCCGGCAATCTAGGATCCCGGAGCTTCCGGGGCCTAGGCGGCCCCTGGACCCCCGCCTGTTGGGCTGTGATAGTGGTCCCCCACTTTCAATTACGTTCCGACGCCACTGAGTTAGCCTACGAGGTATATCGGCCCAAAGCATTATTATTGTGTTTTCAAGATGAGAATAAAATATAATACTGATATTTGACAAATGACGTAGTAGTTTAATTGTTGGAAATCGCTCAGAATGCATCTCAGGCCATCTAAGCTCATCTAAGGTCCCAGAGCTGTATAATATAACCCTAAATCTGCATACATTATGTTCAGATTTAATTCCGGGAAAACGCTTAGAACGCATCTCCGGCGATCAAGGACCCCGGAGCTTCCGGGGCCTAGGCGGCCCCTGGACCCTCGCCTAAAGTGCTATGATAATCGACCCCCCTTTGAAAAATCCTAGCGACGCGCATGATCTCGGGGATAATTTAAAAAAAAATGAAGTAAATATGTCTCCTCCACAGTTTCGTAAAATGGACATTTTTTCCTAGATAATCATACGAGAAGCGGTATTATTTCCTGGAATATTGTATCCTTTTACATCCGCACCATATAAAAACTCAAATCCTTACCCAAATATAGATCATCCTCCACGATCAGAGTGTGTAAGTCTGGATCATAAGCCGAGCCGTAAACTACATACGGATACTAGTAATTTCATGTGAAAATTCTCTAACCATATATTTATGGGTTTGAAATCTGTTCTTCGAAATAATCCATATATCCTGTAACTGTACTTTCAGATCCAGCTGGGAGACGAAGTAAATACAATCACGAGTGTACAATCGATCGATGACAACGCTCTTCATATATTTTACCAAGGGAATGGATGAACATCACAAGTGACCGATAATCTCAGCACGTGCATGTCAATTATAGTCGATAAATTTGAGACTGGCATAAGATTGAATATGTTAAGTAGAAAACGATCAACAAGCGCTAGATGGAATGTTCAGCTGATCCTGTCTTGTTAGATCGAAACTGTTCAACAGGTGCGAATGGAAAATGTTCTGCTGGCGCTAGATGCAAAAGGTTCAACTAGAGCCAGATGGAAAATATTCAACTGACGGTATAGATGGAAAATGCTGTGATGGCGCTACAGAGGGAAATATCCACTAGCTACGTTCAACTGGAGCTACTTTGAAGAATAATACAGTCCAATTGTCTGGAGTACAGCAGATAGACGGATTTTCTTAATGGACCCCACTTGGGTGATGCAAAATAAGTTTTGTGGGATTTTTTTTTCGTTCGAGTTACAGCTTTTATATGAAGAAAAGACCAAAAACATCGAAATATTTACTGACTGAATCAGGGTGGGGTGCTATTCGCATATATTAACAACCCGAGACAATTGGATGCAAGCTCTACCAGGCATTCATTACGTTCTGCTTCGCGCCTCTCCATTTAGCGCTGTAAGGGTCTCACGGACTTTGCCGGAGTCGACCCAAGGTCATCTTTTGCCACAGTAAACACACATGACGATCCTCTAACTGGGCGAATTAATATCAGCCGCGATTCACCGATATATATTTCCGCAACATATAGTTCTGAGGTAATTTGTCAAAAAGCTGCCTTCAAACTGTGTGTGACTGCCGTTTTGTAACACACTGAATATCCGTTAAGTGTATTTCAAGATAAATATACGTTTTGCGATCAGTAAAATAGTTAAACAGAACAGTTCTTGGTTTCTGCAGGAATCCTGCAAAAGATGGCGAGACCCCTACAGGGGTAAATGCAGCGTAGCGCAAAGCACTCTGGGAGAGGATGAATTGGATCTACCACCAGTCCAGTAAAAACAGAGTCATAAGAAGAAGATTGAATGCAGCCCGTTTTAATTATCGGAATATATATAGGACCAGGCGACAGGTTGGCAGTTGAATCGATGTTATTCAAGTTCGTCATTCAACCACTCAGTCACAGACAGGTGTCCATGGACAGTTGATGGTGCCGCACATACTTCACATCTTCGTACACCAAGTCAATTTCGACACTCGCGTTCTGAAACTTGCATTGGTGTACTGGCCACTATTTCTCTTCAAAATCGGCCTGTAGCTTGATGAATATGCGAGATCTATCATATCCAAGGCGAAAGCTAACGGTTTGGCCTTTGACCCCAGTGATCAACAGGCCTCAAACGGATGTTATGACTACCGGGCAGCCAGACTCAAGTAAAGAGGAACCGTGATCTCTAAAACTTCAAAGACAAAAGCCGAACTGCTCTGGAAAATATCTGGGCGCCGGAGAATTTATCACTCCGTCACTCGATCTACAATGATAGTCTTGAGTCCCATTGTCTGGTGGAGAAAATTGACTTGACCGATCCAACCACCTCGCTGGGGGTCTAATAATAAATACCCCAGCCACCAGTCAGATTTTTGGACTGGATTCCGGGCCGCGCGCACATCGCCGGATGTGACATCATATATAGTAAAATAGATGTTTGCCGAACATTTCGATTACTTTTCAAGTCTGCATAATACTTCTGTTGACCTAGCGTTAAAAAGAATTATCTGGAGATTATTTTCCCTGTTTATCTGGACAGAGGATATGAAAAGTAGTTCGCCCATGTGGTAAACTGAAGGAGTTGTTCGCCCGGATTTAAACTGAGCCGTGCGTACGTGGGGTTTCTCCTATACGTCATAGAAACGTAGTAAAGGTCAACTTTCGCTATTGGAGGCAGGGATGATAAATGAGCCTGTGAAATGGAGCATGCGATGTGGGGAGGATGTGACCGATCTTGAAGAGAAATAGTGGGCAGTAGACCAAGGCAAGTTTCAGAAAGCGAGTGTCGAAAATGACTTGATGTACGAAGATGATACGCCAATGATCATCGGAAATCATCGTAGTCACTGTAATTTAACGTTAAGGGCCAAAACAAAAAAAGAACACAACAAATGTTTCTGGCCACCGATCAGGCCCGTTTTGACCTTGGTAAAATTTATTTTATGATATCAGCTGTGATAGAGACACAGTTTGAGAACAGAAAGTTGCACTATTCTCTGAAAAGCACAGTAGATCCTTAGCGGGGAGAGAACTACTAGATCTAAGCGTACCCGTACTTCCATGTGACACCGCTACCTTTGGGAGATGAGAGAAGAAAAAGGTATCAAATTCATGATAACCGATTAAGATGAAGTTTTGAAACAGATTTGATTAAATGTAGCTGTAATTTATTAATTCAATCCAAACGATATCAATATTCTCAAATCTGTAGTCACACCATTTGATCTGACTAACTTTGATAAATCGATAGGGATGGATCTGCCCGAATATCAAAGGAATCGACGGTATTCAGCGGTGCAGGGGAGGTAACTCTATTGGAGTATGAATACGTTTTGCAACGTGGGAGAACACAAAAAAAAAAAAAAAAAAAAAAAAAAAAAAAAAAAAAAAAAAAAAAAAAAAAAAAAAAAAAAAAAAAAAAAAAAAACGTGGGAGAACACTTTTACCGACTTATTCATTTGAAAATCATCCATAACTGATGTGTGATCGCACTTGGACATTCATTCGCCAATAGATAGTCATAATATATTATGTATCCTGGGAAATATCCACCAGCAGGGATGGGAAACTTTTCATTGAACATTGAAGAATAGGGATGCTGTAGGCTATCGGCTATCCACTCATTTATAATATTTGCTTCCATGAGACTATCAATTATGACCCATGGGTGTATGGGTGATATTGATTCTCAACGTAGATTAGCCACCCTCTGGAAACCGGAAATACATCTATATTCCTGTAGACTTCCAATTTGATTGCAGTCATCGAATCTTCCGCATAGGGTTTTGTTGCAGCGATATGATACTGTTGAGAATTTGAGCCTAGGATGGAGACGGCCGTAAAATGTCGTTGTCAGACTTGATATTACGAGGCAGCTGGGAGTAATTTAAGAGAGGCTGTGAGGAATTTTTTACAGAATGATTTGTCTTCTCTGGCGAATCTTCACTCTTATATTCTCATTGTTTGAAGGGGCATCTGATGGACTGGGTGTGGGGTTGACATATCGGCCTTCTGCGCATGCGCGGTGGCCCAAGGGCATGAAAATAGCCTTTTTGGAGCTAGGGGAGCCCCTAATGGTCCAATGGGTCGAGTGAGGTATCAAAGTGAAGCATTCATGAAGGGGCATCTGATGGACTGGGTGTGGGGTTGAATTAGGGTCATTCTGCGCATGCGCGGTGGCCCAAGGGTATGAAAATAGACGTTTTGGCATCTAGGGGAGCCCCTAATGGTCGAATGGGGTCGAGTGAGGTATCAACGTGAAGCCTAGGTGAAGGGGTATTTGATGGCTGGGTGGGTGCATGTAAAATTTTTCCTGAAAAAAAATACGGAACACGGACTTTATCGAAAAACCTGGGAAAATGCCTATATGGGGTATGAGGGTATATAGGTCGCCGGGCTTAACGGGGCTTGTCTATCAACAGAGTTATCTTTCCCTAGTTCCAGGGTGGGTGTATGTAAAAATTTTCCTGAAAAAATACGGAATACGGACTTTATCCTAAATTACGGGAAAATGCCTATATGGGGTATGGGAGGTATAGGACCATCCTGGGAAACGTACTTCTATACATTTGCGGTAGGGTTGTGAGGTCTCGTTTTACTCGTCTCGTCATTTAGAACATGATAGGAAGTGTCCCCGTGCGAATCGGTGAACTCTATACAAAGAGTAAAACGGAAGGATAGCGCCTCACTGCGCATGCGCAGAACAAAAAATGGGGAGGTTTTGGGGGTGTATTGGGGCGTGATGAGACGAAATGGGGCGTGGCCTGAGTGGATATGTGTGTGGGTGGGTTCAAAATGGCGGACTGTAAGTAGCCGCCATTTTGACCCCACCCACTCACCCCGTGCAATTTTTTTTTTCAAAATGGCGGCTACTTACAGTCCGCCATTTTGAACCCACCCACACACCAAAGGTCAATGAGTGCATATTTCCGGCAGAAAAAAAAAAGTTCCGGCAAAAAAAAAAAAAAAAATGTATTCATGCGCGGTGATGCGGTTTGGCCGTGGTTTTGGCGGTGATTCGGTCTCGGGGAAAAAGCTTCCGCGGAGAAAAAGTAGTCCCTAGATAAAATGGTCCGATGGGGTCGAGTGAGGTATCAAAGTGAAGCTTAGGTGAAGGGGCATCTAATGGGTTGGGTGTGGGGTTGACATATCGGCCTTCTGCGCATGCGCGGAGGCCCAAGGGTATGGAAATAGCCTTTTTGGGGTTAGAGGCGTCCCTAATGGTCCAATCGGGTCGAGTGAGGTATCAAATTGAAGGTGACGTGAAGGGCTATCTGATAGACTGGGTGTGGGGTTGAATTAGGGTGATTCTGCGCATGCGCGGCGGCCGAAAGGTATGAAAATAGCCTTTTTGGAACTAGGGGAGCCCCTAGTTGACCGATGGGGTCGAGTGAGGTATCAAAGTGAAGCATTCATGAAGGGTCATCTGATGGGCTGGGCGCGGGGTTGAACTATCGGCATTCTGCGCATGCGCGGAGGCCCAAGGGTATGGAAATATACGTTTTGGAGCTAGGGAAGCCCCTAATGGACCAATGGGGTCGAGTGAGGTATCGATGTGAAGCATTCGTGAAGGAGCATCTGATGGGCTGGGTGTGGGGTTGAAATATCGGCATTCTGCGCATGCGCGGTGACCCAAGGGTATGGAAATAGACGTTTTGGAGCTAGGGCAGCCCCTAATGGTCCAATGGGGTCGAGTGAGGTATCAAAGTGAAGCATTCATGAAGGGGCATCTGATGGACTGGGTGTGGGGTTGACATATCGGCCTTCTGCGCATGCGCGGTGGCCCAAGGGCATGAAAATAGCCTTTTGGGGGCTAGGGAGCCCCTAATGGTCCAATGGGATCGAGTGAGGTATCAAAGTGAAGCATTCATGAAGGGGCATCTGATGGACTGGGGGTGGGGTTGAATTAGGGTCATTCTGCGCATGCGCGGTGGCCCAAGGGTATGAAAATAGACGTTTTGGCATCTAGGGGAGCCCCTAATGGTCGAATGGGGTCGAGTGAGGTATCAACGTGAAGCCTAGGTGAAGGGGGTAATTGATGGCTGGGTGGGTGCATGTAAAATTTTTCCTGAAAAAAAAAATACGGAACACGGACTTTATCGAAAACCTGGGAAAATGCCTATATGGGGTATGAGGGGTATATAGGTCGCCGGGCTTAACGGGGCTTGTCTATCAACAGAGTTATCTTCCCCTAGTTCCAGGGTGGGTGTATGTAAAAATTTTCCTGAAAAAATACGGAATACGGACTTTATCCTAAATTACGGGAAAATGCCTATATGGGGTATGGGAGGTATAGGACCATCCTGGGAAACGTACTTCTATACATTTGCGGTAGGGTTGTGAGGTCTCGTTTTACTCGTCTCGTCATTTAGAACATGATAGGAAGTGTCCCCGTGCGAATCGGTGAAATTTTTGAAAAAGTACGATATAGCCTCATATAGTCCCATACTGAGGGTATAGGATCGATGTTTGTCCCCCTGGGAAACGTACTTCTATACATTTGCGGTAGGGTTGTGAGGTCTCGTTTTACTCGTCTCGTCATTTAGAACATGATAGGAAGTGTCCCCGTGCGAATCGGTGAAATTTTTGAAAAAGTACGATATAGCCTCATATAGTCCCATACTGAGGGTATAGGATCAATGTTTGTCCCCCTGGGAAACGTACTTCTATACATTTGCGGTAGGGTTGTGGGGTCTCGTTTTACTCGTCTCGTCATTTAGAACATGATAGGAAGTGTCCCGTGCGAATCGGTGAAATTTTTGAAAAAGTACGATATAGCCTCATATAGTCCCATACTGAGGGTATAGGATCAATGTTTGTCCCCCTGGGAAACGTACTTCTATACATTTGCGGTAGGGTTGTGGGGTCTCGTTTTACTCGTCTCGTCATTTAGAACATGATAGGAAGTGTCCCCGTGCGAATCGGTGATATTTTTGAAAAAAGTCACCGAGCCCCATATAGACCCATACTGGGGTATAGGTTCAATGTTTATCCTACTGGGAAACCCACTTCTATACATTTGCGGTAGGGTTGTGGGGTCTCGTTTTACTCGTCTCGTCATTTAGAACACGATAGGAAGTGTTGCGGAGCGAATCGGTGAAATTTTTGAAAAAAGTCACCGAGGCCTGGGTAGGCCCATAGGCCTATACTGCATGGCTATGGGTGTATAGGCCCATACGGGGTGGACATGTTGGAGTCTAGGTGGGCCACTCATGGTCCAATGGGGTCGAGTGAGGTCTTATTTTGAAGCCCTCGTGGAGGAGCACTTGACTACACTAATGGTTCGTCCGTGTTCAATAGTCTGCGCATGCGCAGTCTGGCCGTAGTATAGAAAACAGGCATTTTGGGTGCTATGTAGGGGTGTGTTTGGGTTAGAGATGAGCTAATCACGGTTCGAATGGGTCGTGTGAGGTGTCAAAGTGAAGCTTGTGTGGGGTAGAGTCAGAATGGTGTGTTTTTGAATGCATGTCGCGTTAATCTGCGCATGCGCAGTTGGTTGTAGTAAGTAAAGTGGCCATTTTGGGGCAGTGAAGGAAGTTATTTGGGGTCGAGATGGGCTAATCACGGTTCGAATGCGTCCTGAAAGGTGTCATCTTGTAGTTCTCGGGGTGTACACTCCGATTTGAGGGATGTTCGCGTCATCTGTGACGTCATCGGTGACGTCATCGGTACGAGTAGTAGCGAAAGTGGCCATTTTCGGGCAGTACCTGAAGGTATTTGGGGTCGAGATGGGCTATTTACGGTTCGAATGCGTCCTGGAAGGTGTCATCTTGTAGTTCTCGGGGTGTACATTCCGATTTGAGGGATGTCCGCGTCATCTGTGACATCATCGGTGACGTCATCGGTACGATTAGTAGCGAAAGTGGACATTTTCGGGCAGTACATGAAGGTATTTGGGATCGAGATGGGCTATTCACGGTTCGAATGCGTCCTCGAAGGTGTCATTTTGTAGTTCTCGGGGTGTACATTCCGATTTGAGGGATGTTCGCGTCATCTGTGACGTCATCGGTACGAGTAGTAGCGAAAGTGGCCATTTTCGGGCAGTACATGAAGGTATTTGGGTCGAGATGGGCTATTCACGGTTCGAATGCGTCCTGGAAGGTGTCATCTTGCAGTTCTCGGGGTGTACATTCCGATTTGAGGGATGTCCGCGTCATCTGTGACGTCATTGATGACGTCATCGGTAAGAGTAGTAGCGAAAGTGGACATTTTGTGGGTGCGTGAGGGTGAGTTTGGTGTAGAGATGCACCATCCTTAGTCCGAATGCGTCGTGGGAGGTGTCATTTTGTAGCTCTCGGGGTGTACATTCCCAATTGAGGCATGTCCGAAGCATCTGTGACGTCATCGATGACGTCATCAGTAGGAGTATTAGCGAAAGTGAGCCTTTTGGGGCAGTGCAGGAAGGTATTTGGTGTAGAGATGGACCATCCGCGTTGCGAATGCGTCGTGTGGGGTATCATGTTGTAGCTCTCGGAGTATAGACCCTGGTTTCAGGGATATTTATAGCATCTGTGACGTCATTGGTGACGTCATTAGTACAAGTTGTAGCGAAAGTGGGCCTTTTTTAGCAGTGAAGGATGTTATTTGGTGTAGAGATGGACCATCCGCGGTCCAAATGGACCGTGTGAGGTGTCATCTTGTAGCAATGCCCACCAACACCATTCTTAATGCTTCAACGCCCTGGTGAAATAGCTCAGAAGC